>CABHPQ010125811.1:959-14308 GCA_902168405.1 Peromyscus aztecus | reverse complement strand
ACTCAAGCACAGGTGATTCCTGTTGCAGTCCCCTGCTCCCTACAGCCATTGGCAAATTCCTGCCCAGTCTTCAGATTTTATCTTAGGTATCGTTTTTTTTTTCTAGATATCCTGCGACACGACCAATACATTAAGCTGGTGGGCTGGACCCTTCTGCGCCATTCTGTGGCGTCATTGCTGCTTTTCTCGGTTGTCAATGTTTTTCAACTGTGATTTTCTTAAGGCAAGGCTGTGTGTACCTTGCTCGCAGTCTTGTCCCAACACCAAACGCATTGATGAGGGAACCGATGCTGAATACATTCTCGCTAAGTGACATTTGTGGTGGGGAGGACACGGAGGCCTGTGTGGACGCCAGATCCAGGCAGCATGCTTGTGTTTTAGGAAAACAGTTAGCGAACAGCCTCCCGAATGTGCCCTGATTATGAACCACATCCAAATCTTTCCCCCTGGCAGCGTTCTTCGCCCACAAGGTGGAGCATGAAAGCAAGACGCAGAAGGGGAGGAGCTTCCAGAGGACCGGGACTCTTGCCTTTGAGCGGGTCTACACTGCCAAGTGAGTTCAAACTCCGCTGTTGCCAGTAGTGGGGACGCGGGCGTGAAGGGAGGAGACTGTGCTCCAGGGCACATCGGCCTCTGCCAACCTTCAGAGTGTTCAGGAGGCAGGCTTCTGGGAAGGCTGGACTTCACTTGGAAGGCTTCTTCTGGATGCCCTCCCTTCCTCATCTTGGAGATCACAAGCCTTAGAGGAAGGAAGTGGGGCAGGGGAGGGAGGAATAGGCTCTATGATCCAGAAACACCCAGGGACCAGTTTCCTGTGGGCGCTGAAGCTCTTCATCGCAAGCCAGCTGTGATCCACAGCAGCTCCGCAAGCGCCTTCCTCATACCACCCTGGCCTCGTCCGGCGGCAGTCTGGAGGTGACATCAGTGAGTTTTATAACACAGGGTCCCCTTGAGTAACCAAAATGAGAACAGAAAGATGGAAGCTCTGAGTAATATATTCCCCTGCCCTCTTGCCTTGACTTTTGAATAGAAAAGCTGTTGGCAGACACCTGAATGGCCTTGGAAAGAGGTTTGTGGGGTTCTGTTTGGCTCACAACCCTGAGAAGACATTACTCAAACATGATCTTCCTTTATGCAGAATATATTTAAACAGGGGTCAGCCGGGCATGCTGGCGGCCAGAAGGGCAGGCTCCCTGCTTTGATGTAGGCCTGCTTTGAGAGAAGGTGTCAGTTCCAACCCTAGGGGTGACTTTGGTTCTTCCAAGGGAAAGTCACGGCCATCCAACAGTAGGATCAAAGCCAGGGACTCTCTGGGAAGGTCAGGAGGCTCTGTAAGGGGCCCCTGCCAGACCTGTGTGAGCAGCTTGGTGGGGGCTCCCACTCAGCTCTCATTGGCTTCTTGTGAACTAAACTGATTCCGGGGGTGAGGATAGGATGGACCTCAGGAATGAATACATCTTCTCTCTCGTAGATGAAATTCACTCTTTCTGTGAGGTACAGGGTGTGTGCAATTCCAGGGAGGGTCTTCTCCATTGATATTTCCCAGCCCTGGCTCCCTTTGCCCCTAAGCTTCTAAATTGGTGCATGCCTTGTCTGGAGCACTCACAGTTACTTCAGGAGTCCCCACAGAGCACTCCCAGATGCTCGATTTCCATCCCCCCTGCCTGTTCCTCCACAGCACACACTCCTGCCAGCTGAAGGAAATCCTTTGCTGAAGTACCCACAGGGAGATGTCTTTGTCAGCATTTAGACCTTGGCTTTGTTACTCCTCAGTGTCAGTGTAAGGCATTAAAAGACGTGGGTTAAAAGGCATTACAGACCCATTTGAAGAAGAGCAGAGGGAATATATAGGTCGGCATCAATGTTTCTGCACCATTTTCTGTGGAGATAACACAAAGGGACCCTCAGAAATGTCGTGTGCAAGAGATGTAAAGGTATATCTCTGATCGGGGGTGGAGACAAAATTGTTGAAAGAAAACCACAGTTTCTAGCAGTGGGGGTGAGCAGTGTCCTTCTGCCCTGATAATTACTTTCTCACAGTGACACTGAGTTTTTACAGACGCCTCAATCCTCCAGTGAGAAGCCACAGTGGACCATCCCGCACATACTTAGAAGTTAAGTTCCCACCATGCTGGCAATGCACAGGGAATGAAGCATCCTGGGCAATCTGGATTCTTTCTTTTTTTGACACACAGTCTCACTGTGTAGCCAAGGCTAGCCTCAAACGTGTGGTCCTCCTGCCTGTGCCCTGCCCAGGATTGGGATTCCAGGCGTGTACCACCATGCTGGGTCTTAGCCATCTCATCTCCGCCGCCTCCCCCTGCTAGAGAAATAGCTTTGTTTTCTATGAGCCCGGTGCCACTGGCCTCCAAGTTGCACAAGTACCCCGAGGCTGGTGGTTGAGCCACACGACTGGGGAGGGTGGCTTAGACACCCTGTGATTGTGTGGAGGTTCCAAAGATAAGACTATGTGCGAGGGGAGTATCGGGTGACTGTTGTGTTTGGGGACCCAACCATGAAGGCACTGCAGTCTGGTTTTCAAAGTCCCCATCTTTACCACTCAGCCCTCCTGAGAGGTGGAGGAGAAGGAGCAGACAGGGAAGTTGTGTGGAGTGGTGGGAAGTTAAGACCCGGGGGAGAGGACTTTCTCTAAGATAGAAGTTGCTCAGACACTGTTGTGGTTCTGTTACAAAGGCCACTTCCTCCCTTGGCCAACAAGCATGCGTGCATGCATGTGTAGGTTGCATAAGGGGCTGGAGCTCTGTACAGCAGGATCCTGGCAAGGTCCAGGCGTACCCTGGCTGTTTGCCTGTGCCAGGTGACCACCAGGAAGGTGCTGAGGGTGAATAGAAAGTCACACCAGCAGTCTCTTCTCCAGGCCTCCCCCCCTCCAAAAGCACCAAGAAGAGGTAGAAGAAGAAAAGAGGATGTCTTTAAAGAGTCACTTATTTTTATGTGTTGAGTGTCTGGCCTGCACGTATGTATATGCACCATGTGTGTGCAGTGACCATGGAGACCAGGAGAGGGCATCAGATCACTGGAACTGGAGTTACAAATGGTTATAACTTCATGTGGGTGCTGGGAATCAAACCGAGGTCCTTTGCAAGAGTAGCCAGTGCTCTTAACCTCTTAGCCTTCTCTCTATCCCAAGAGCATGCATTTAATCTTGCTATCTAAAATTTAAGATGTGAAGACGTATCTGTTGTTAATACACAGAATAACATTAGTACACTATACATACATACATGCATACATACACACATATCTATACATACAGCATACTACACTATAAGCTATACACAATTTATACACAAATATATCTGTCGTAAGCTGTAAGACCCAGATTTTTTTTTTTCTTTTTGAGACATGGTTTCTCTATGTATCCCTGGCTGTCCTAGAACTCACTCTGTAGACCATGCTGGCCTTGAAGTCACAGAGATCCACCTGCCTCTGCCTCCCAACTGCTGGGATTAAAGGCATGTGCCACCACCATCCTGATGAGACCCAGATTTTGTTGATGAGTGTAGGATCATGAATATTTCGAGATCTTGGCTACGAAGGAAATAACCTGAAAGACAATGATATTTACTGATGGACATGGAAGCCCAAGGCACGTTATTTTAGCATGAGCTGTGACTGTTGAGATATAGATGGAGAGTCTGGGACAGTGAATGATCACATGACCCAGCCAACATCAGTAGAGTCCATCAGGTGAGATCCCCTGACAGATGGCTGTCTGACCACGAGGGCAGTGCCAAGCCAGAGCTTTCTGGATAAAATGAGCTGGACCTTGGCTCTTTCACGTCTGCAGGCTGCAGATCAACGTGCTGGTCTTGGAGCATCAGCACAGCTTGTGAGTTTGAGTTCAAGTTTGACTTTGGGAGGAAAATCCTAGTTAGCTGACTGTGGGTTCTTCCTGGGGAGTGAGTGCAGGTAAGCATAGCTGTGGCATGAGATGGCTGTCCAGAGATGTGTAATTTCCTGAAATGTGTTCTATGCTTCCATGTCCATGAGTCATTAACAAATGATACAACAAAAAACAAAGTACTTCCTGGTGATGCCCGAGAAGCTCCAGAGGACAGTCTAGTTCACCAAGAGAGGGGTGGCATAATTAACCACAGAGATTCCCCTTTCTGCTCACTTTTTGTCAGAATACATTGGGAGAAATGTCACGATACTCCAGCATCTCTTGGTGTCCACTGTGGGCTCATTTTTTTTTTCAAGCAGTGTATAGTAATTTAAGGCCACTGTATCTACAAGGAGCCTGACTGGTGTTGATAGTATGATTAGCTCTTACTCATGGTACTTCCTAATTTCAACGTAATCCAAACAAACTAACAGAATTCTAAAGGGTTTCTCTATTGTATTTCCAGAGGTGGGAAAAAAAGGAAAGAAAAGACAGCCCAGGGCCTCTCCATAAAACAGTCAGATTGTGGGGCTTCAACTTTACAGCATGGAGATTCATTGCAAGACCAGCTGAGCAGGCTTTGCTTAGACCTGAATGAGAGTCAAGATGGGATTACCAGTCCTGTTTTGAGAAAGAAAAGATACAAAGCTCCTCAAAAGGAACAGAAATGTGGTAGTACTATTGGTGGTGGTGGGGGGGGGTGTTCATTCAGATGTACCGACTCTACACGGAACGTGTTTCATTAGGAAGAAGGTAATTGGAATATAACTGCTGTAGTCACTGGACAGTTCTAAGGTACAGACTCCCAGGTAGCTAGGGATCCTCTCCTTTTCATCACCGAGCCAAAGTGACTACTTCATGGGCTGTGGAGAAGGCTCAGGCAGCGAGTGCTTGCCCTGCAAACATCAGGACCGGAGTTCGAGCCTCAGCAACCCTGTGAAAGAAAAAAGAAAAGAAGAGAGAACTAGGTGGAGGGGTGTAAGCTTGTAGCCCAGTGCCGGGGAGCCAGAGACAGGCAGGTCCCAGTGCCGGGGAGCCAGAGACAGGCAGATCCCAGTGCCGGGGAGCCAGAGACAGGCAGATTCCCAGCTCTGGGGAGGCAGAGACAGGTAGATCCCAGTGCTGGGGAGGCAGAGACAGGCAGATTTCAGGGCCTCGTGGGCCAGCCTAACCCACAAGCTCCAGACTCAATGAGAGACCCAGGACACTAACCTCTGTGCTCCACACACACAGGTGCTCACATGCCCATGTGCACACATACACACCAACATGCACATCCCCTCCCAAACCACTACTTCAAAACAGACAAAATATGAGGATCGGGCTGAAGCAGAGGGAAATCCTTGTGACTAATCGTCAAGTCAGCTGACACTGTATGCTGGTAACCAGGTGGAAGAGTTTTCCCCTGCCTTCCTTGAGCTGGGAGACGGATCGCAGTCTCTCAACCCTGAGGCTGTGGTGTTGCGACTCTACTGATAAGTGGGCACAGGAACACTGCTGCCACCCCAGGGCTGCTGCAGTTTAATGTGGACCCATCTGTTGAGTAAGTCGGGAACTGCAAACAGTGTGTGAGGACCTCCTGCCCTTCAGAATTCTGTGTTCGCCAGACCCGTGGAACTTGTATGGGTGCAGATCACCACCCCACGAGACCAGTGGGTTCTGCCTTGTGTGCTGTGCCTAGTTTGAAACTGTCTCCAGGAGAGAAGGCCTGGGTCTGTCACCTATGACATTCGCAAACTTCTCTAGTGAAAGGCTCCTTTGACTATAGAGGGACCTAAAGATCCTCGTGGCTGGGAAAGGACAACTCGACATCTCTAGGCTCTCTATACCATATGGATCAAGGGTGATTGATTAATCCAGATGTATTATCCAGCTGTGCTGGTTAATTTTTTGTCAACTTGACACAAGCTAGAGTCCTCTGGGGAGAGGAACCCCAAATAAGAAAATGCCTCCATTGTATCGACCTGTAGGCAAGTCTGTGGGGGCATTTTCTTAATTTATGATGGATGTGGGAGAGTCCAGCCCACTGTGAGCTGTACCACCCCTAGGCAGGTGGTCTTGGGTAGTGTAAGAAAGCAGAGCTGGTGGTGGTGGTGGCGGCGGCGGCGGCGGCGACGGCGGCGGTGGCGCACGCCTTTAATCCCAGCACTTGGGAGACAGAGGCAGGTGGATCTCTGTGAGTTCGAGGCCAGCCTGGGCTACAGAGTGAGATTCAGGACAGGCGCAAAGCTTACACACACACACACACACACACACACACACACACAAGAAAGCAGGCTGAGGGGGGCTGGAGTGATGGCTCAGTGGTTAAGAGCACTGACTGTTCTTCTGGAGGACCAGGGTTCAATTCCCAGCACTCACATGGCAGCTAACAACTGTCTGTAACTCCAAGATCTGACACCCTCACACACATACAGATATACATGTAGACAAAACAGCAATGCACGTAAAATAAAGATAATTTTTAAAAAAAAAAAAAAAGAATGCAGGCTGAACAAGCCATGGGTACCAAGTTCGTAAGCAGCTCTCCTCCATGGCCTCTGCTTCAGTTCTGGCCTCAAGGTCCTCTCCCTGACTCCTAGGTCCTCTCCCTGACTTCCAGGTCCTCTCCCTGACTTCCCTTCATGGACTATTAGCTGTAAGGTGAAAAAATAAAACCCTTTTATCCCAAGCTGATTTTGGTTATGATGTTATATCCCAGCCACAGAAAGCAAAAGCAAGCCAAGGTTTTCACTGCTCTAACAAAACAGCTGTCACAGGCTGGTTTTGAAGTCCCGAGGTTTGTTGGCGTCGTGGTTCTGGAGGTTCAAGTACAAGATCAGCTGACCCCATAGGGTCGGGGTAATGGTGGGGGCAGTATAGCTTGGAGCACAGTGGAAAGGTGTTAGTCTGAGGGGTCATAGTTTAAGCCAGAGGGGACGAGGGCGAGAGTGAGGGGGAGAGAGGAGAGAGTGTCCCCGCAAACGCTTTCAGGGCACGTCTTCAGTGACGGCCCATAGGTCCGTCTCCCGGAGGTCTTTAGCACTGCATGCTTGGGACCAAATGTGCAATGTATGCCAGTATATAGTGTATGTAATATATGGGGGGCTGCACCCCTACTCAAACGACAACAGCAGACTCTGAGTGGCTCTGAGACATGAGACCCTAGCCAGAAGCAGCCTGAACATCGAATTTTGGCTTTTACCTGCATAGCTTAAACCCTGCCGACCCATTGCCCCAAACTGCACCATTCATGGAACCACCTGGAAGGCTGGCTAAGGCACGGGTGGCTGAGCACCTTGCCCAGTTTCCAGTGCCACACACCTGAGCTGGCACACGTGCACTTGTGTATCTAAGACGTCCTCAGTGGCCTCGTTTACATAGTGAAGGAGTTCCAGGGTTTGGAGACAAACAGGTTGGGTGTGAGGACTTCTGGGATGGGGCCCACATGAGAACCTCTGCATTACACCCCCGACTTAGAACCTCAGAGGGCAGAGTTACTGCTGCGCTCTTCATTTTGTGGGTGAGGACATGGAACCCAGAGAGGCAGCTCATGCCGAAGCTGGTGAAAGTCCCACCAAGTCCCCGAACCGCGTCCCAGACAGCTGTTCTTTCCAGTCTCCTGTGGCTCCCTGAATACCTCTCCTACCTTTTTCCATATTCATTGCAGTTCTTTGATTGTTGTTTGTTTTTTGAGA
The DNA here is from genome assembly GCA_902168405.1 of Peromyscus aztecus. Taxonomy (NCBI): domain Eukaryota; kingdom Metazoa; phylum Chordata; class Mammalia; order Rodentia; family Cricetidae; genus Peromyscus; species Peromyscus aztecus. Next base: position 6,724 of record CABHPQ010125811.1, on the reverse strand, counting down.
CAGGGTTTCTCTGTGTAACAGCCCTGGCTGTCCTGGAACTCACTCTGTAGACCAGGCTGGCCTTGAACTCACAGAGATCTTTAATCCCACAGAGTGCTGGGATTAAAGGTGTGTGCCACCACCACCTGGCTGCATGTATTTTTTAAATCCTAGTTTAGGGTCTACAAGCTGTACCCAAGAACACTTACTGTTTACATTGTGAAAAAGTTCCAGGGTTTGGAGACAAACAGACTGGGTGTGAATTCTGGCCTTCTTCAGCCCCCACTCCTGAGCTGGGAAACCCTAGAGAGTTAATCAGCTTACTTTAGGCGTTACGTTGGTTTCTCCTCTGAATATGACTGTAGTTATGGTGGGCAGAATAATGGCCCCTAACACACCCTATTCCTACCAGGCTGTCATTTCAATATACGGAGAAATGCAGGTTGGTTTTGAAAAAAAAAAAAAAAAAAACTTTCCTGGCTCATGTAAGTCAGGCTTATTTGTGTGTGTGTGTGTGTGTGTGTGTGTGTGTGTATGTGTGTGTGTGTGTGTGTGTGTGTTCAGGTGCCCAAAGATGCCAGAAGAGGATGTTGCATCCCTCCCTTGGAGCTGGAGTTACAAGCGGTTGTGAGCCAATGGAGATAAATGCTGGGATCTAAAGTTGGGTCCCCTGGAAGAGCATCAAGAGCTCTTAGTAACCGTGCCTTCTCTCCAGACCCGTAAATAGAATCTTTTAAATGAGGAGACAGGCTTTACATTAAGGAAGGCTCATTGGTCATCCTTGGCTTTGAGATTGGAAGGGGCCATGAGCCAAAGAATACTGGAGTATCCTCAGAGTCTGGAGAGTCAAGGCAGTAGCCGCCCCCTCCCTTCTCCAACCCCCTTCAGCTTCAGAGGGAATGCAAATCTGTCCACACCTGAGCTACAGCTCAGGGAGATTCATTGCGGACTCTGCCCTCTGGAACCATGACACAATGAATCTGTGGCGTTTTAAGCCACTGAGTTGGTGGCCGAGTGTTACAATCGCTAAAGCGAACCCAGAGTCATCTGGTGCAGTCCCAGGAACGTGGGACGCTTACAAGGGAGAGGACGGATGGCAAACGCCAGCACAGTGCCGGGCGTGGAGCGGCAGCGTTCCCGGGGACTCTGGAAGCCCTCCCGCATCGGCTTTCGTGAATGGACCTTGGTGTCTTTAACGCTTTGAGGGTCTGTTTTTCCACTGGCCTGCTGCTTCCCATGGGACACAGTTTCCCTTGGCTGGGCATTTTTCCCTCTGCCACACCTTGTCGTCTGCGTTGCTCACTTGTTATGCCAAGAAGTGCACGGGCACCACCCACCACAGGAGCTCTGCCAAAGAAACGCGGCCTCTGATCCGCTTCACCTGAGAGCAGAGTTCATGAATTCTGAGCATGCTTCCTTGTTCCCACTATCTGCTGGGTGTGCTGCTGGCTGCTCCCTCAGGGTAGGCGGCAGACGAGAGAGGGGCCTGGGACCCTGTGATTATGAACTGGGGTCTTCAGGTAATTTTCAGGCCACGCTGTAGTCACGTGTTTTCTGATTTCCTTCTGCCCTGTTTGCCCTACAGCCAGAACTGCGTTGACGCATACCCCACTTTCCTTGTGGTACTCTGGACTGCCGGACTACTTTGCAGCCAAGGTAACCGTGACTTCTCTTTGTGAGTCCTTTTTCCATAATGTGCAGCTCTCAGGGGTTCAAAGGGCAGGCATTTTGTTGAATAGCCTTGACTGGACCTACAGCTCTCATCCAGGTTGCCCTGGAGAGATGACAGCCCTGGGGAGGTTGTGTTCCGGGCATGCTCAGTGCAGGCGCAGTGTAGCGTGGTCATGCATCGTTAATGCTTGCTCCCTGGTGGCTGGTTGAGAGCGCTTCGCTGACAAGGGTGGTTTAAGGCTAAATGTGACTCAGAATCTGTAAGCAGTGTTAGCTCAGATACAAGGGCATTGTAAATGAGAGCGCCAGAGGGCTCTGTTTTGGGACTGCCGCTGCTGGCTCTTGGGTTAATAAGCTCGCAGCACTCTGGCCCTTCCTCGGGCATGCATTTACAGAGCACGGGCTGGGGTCCAGCCGAACCTGGGTGATCAGCAGCACACAGTCTTGATTTCAACGATTCTGAAGGACGGATGGATTCCCAGAGGTGCTCTGCAATTAAATGGAAACCAGAATCATATGCTCTTGGCTCTCTTTGGAGATGGAGCACCAGAAAGAAAGCCTTGGCTGAGACCTGCGTTTGTCTGGTGGCTGCTCAGTGTGATTGGAGCCGCTTCAGTGGTCCAGCAGGGCCCATGCAGAAAGGCCAGAAGCGATCATTTGACAAACCACTGGATTATTATTATTTTCTACTGCTCTATAAAGTATGTCCAGTGGATGTTAGTTTCCCTGCGACCCTTGAGGACACTTGGGTTCAGGGAACAAAGTTCAGAATTTGTCAACTGGTGAGCTCATGGGCAGGATTAGAGCCTGGCTGGCTCTTTCAGTTCCGACTTCTGGAGTTTCTCTAAGCATTCTTTTACTGGATTAATTTATATTGCAAATACACTTTCAACATTTATTGTATGCCAACTTTGTCCTGAATGTAGGAAGGTTAATAATACACAAAAGGACAGCTACAAAGTAGGTAGATGGGGGCTGGATAGGGGGCTCAGTGATTAAGAGCATTTGCTGCTCATATAGAGGACCAGAGTTCAGTTCCCAGCACCTACTCCAGGCAGCTCACAACTGCCTGTGACTCTGGCTCTAGGGGGATCTGATGCCCTCTTCTCACCTCCAGGGGTACTACATACACATACCCCTCCATATACATCTACCTATACATATAATTAAAACAACAATAAAAAATTAAAGAAGATAGGTAGATAGATGGATATGTTATTGCCAACAGTGAGACTTACTCCCACGAGCATTAGAAACCACTGAAGAGATGCCACATAGTCTCCTTTAGCACCTTGAAGGCTCTCAGTAGCTCATCATTTATTTTCCATTTTCTACCCTGAGTGAGGTTATAAAAATGTATCCGGCATTATTTGAAAAATCAAGTCAAAGAAAATCCATATGAAGAGTTGTGAGTCTTGTTGGGTCTGAATGATGCTAGATAAATCTGTTGTTGCCTCTCCAGCTAGGTGAATACAAAGGGAGTCTTAGAGTATTTCAGAGTCTTGTTGGGTCTGAATGATGCTAGATAAATCTGCTGTTGCCTCTCCAGATAGGTGAATACAAAGGGAGTCTGAGAGTATTTCAGAGCCCTGGAAATATGCATCTCTGTCAAAACAAACATCCATATCGCCAGGGTTCAAATGCACCAGTCAGCTGTAGTTGATCATTGTCATTTTTTTTTAATGAATGCAGAGATTATATAAGTTGTTCAGCTGAAAGGAACCCCAGAGACTATTCTGTTCCAGACCTCTCACTTCAGAGACTATCCCAAGATCGGGACAGACAAGCGGCTTATTTAATTTCATAATTTTAGAACCTAGGTTTGTACCTGCTTTGTGGTTCACATGGCTCGAGCTCCCCTTGAAGGGTCTCTGCTATTCCCTGCATAAGGCAGGAGACAAGAGTCCTTTCCACACCTGTTGCCCATCAGATTATGTCCAGTTAAATTCCAACTGAAAGAGAAGTAGGCCAGTGAACGTCAGAGCAAAGATGTCCAAATGGGAAAACTTCAGGCAAAGCAAGTCATTAATCGTGACATAATTAATTGTGGCAGTCTTGTGACTTTTAGGAATTAGGACAGACTTTGAAGTTTGTTTTTTCTTCCCCTCGTTTATTTCTAGATGGTTTAAAAAAAATGGTTAATTTTATTTTAAATTCTGTGTCTGTGTGTCTTTGTATGGGTTTGTGCACATGAACGCAGTTGCCCCTGGAGGCCAGAAGAGGGTGTCAGATCCCCTAGAACTGGAGTTACAGATGGATGGGAGCAGCTTGGCTCGTGTGCTGGGAATCAAACCCTGGTCCTTTGGAAGTGCAGCAAGGCTCGTAACCACTGACTCATCCCTCCAGCCCCTCTCTCTCTAGGTTCTCCCCTACTCCCAAGAGACGGGGTTTCTCTTTGTAGCCTTAGCTGTCCTGGAACTCACTCTGTAGATCAGGCTGGCATCAAACACAGAGACCTGCCTGCCTCTGCCTCCCAAGTGCTGGGATTAAAGGTGAGCACCACCGCTGCCTAGCTTCTTTCTGGATTCTTAAGATGTATCCTAGGCTGACCTTGAACGCCCCTCGGTCTCCCAAGTGCTGGGATTACAGGTGTGAGCCACCATTCCCAGTGTGGTTTTTCTGGGCTTTTCTCAACCTACGTTTCCTTACTGTAAAATAAGACCTTTATCCACGCACTCATGTTAAAGTCCTCATGGTGAGGAAGGGAAATGGTGTCCATGAAGCCCACAGCAGCTTCAGCACAGAACAGTTGAGCCTTGTATCTATTGAGAACTTTGCTATTTCTGGCTCACACACTAAGTATTACTTTTTTTTTCCTGTTGAGAAAGGATTCATTTCAGCACACAATTCTAAGTTACACTCCTTTACAGTAGAGAGGTCACAGAGCTCGAGGGAGCTGGTCACGTAGCATCTGTACTCAGGAACAGAGAGCAGAGGTGAAGGGATGCATGAGTGCTCAGTATGCTTCCTCCGCTTACATCCAGGCTAAGGTATCCTGCCTAGGGAATGGTTCTGCTCAAAGATAAGATGGATCCTCCCGCATCAACTAATATCATCAAAATGACCTCCCACAGGCGTGCCCAGAGGCTCATCCCCAAGGCAATTCTAAATTCTGAGAGGGCACAATACCAACCACAGAGGAGAAAATATGTATTCTGGCAAGTCTATCAAAAAAAGTGTTACTTTTGGGGGGCTGGAGAGATGATTCAGCAGTTAAGAGCACTTGCTGCTCTTGCAGAGGACCCAGGTTCAATTCCCAGCACCCACATGACAGCTCACAATCAGCTGTAACTCCAGTTCCATGGGCTCTCTCTCCCTTCCTGGCCTCTGTGGGTACTGCATGCAGATGGTGCACATACATACATGAAGGCAAAATACTCATACACGTAAAATAAAAATGAATATTAAAAAAACCTTTTAAAAAGTTTCTTCTGTGTGGTTCAAATTAACAATGGGAACTCCATAAATGTTACCAATGCTGCCAATGGCAGTGATACGGTTTTGAAATCAGAAAGACCTGGGTGATACTTGCTGGACTTCAGTAAAACATTCATTTGATAAATATTATGGAAAGCCTATATGCTCCAGGCACTCCAGCAAGTACAGAGGTGATCCGGGAAAAGACAGTATCCTTATGGAGTTTTGGTCTTCACTTAGATTTCTTCTTCTGCAAAACAGAGACAGGAAAGCTCTCCCAACCAGTAGGTGGTTTTGGAGTCTGAGGTGCCTGGCTCCTGCGAGGTTCTCACTAATGGCAGCTGCTTTGGTGTTTGAATAATGCTGGGGGGCTTTCCCAGTGTTTTTACTCACATAGTCCTATTTACTCCCACGCTCTTTCTTAAAAGATAGAAAAGTTGTAACCAGTCTTTATCCTCCCATAGTAGAGCTGTGACCAGCCTTTGTCCACACATAGTAGGAGAGCTATGACCAGTCTTTGTCCACACACAGTAGGAGAGCTGTGACCAGTCTTTGTCCACACACAGTAGGAGAGCTGTGACCAGTCTTTGTCCACACATAGTAGGAGAGCAGTGACCAGCCTTTGTCCACACATAGTAGGAGAGCTGTGTTCAGCCTTTGTCCACACACAGTAGGAGAGCAGTGACCAGCCTTTGTCC
>CABHPQ010125808.1:0-10471 GCA_902168405.1 Peromyscus aztecus | reverse complement strand
TATATATATATATACATATTTGGATAAAATGTCTTTTTAACCCTGCTCTACCTCTTTACTTCCTACCATTATCCCTCCCACTCCATGTCTTTCTTTCCCTTCTTCCCCTTCCTGTCCTTTTACCTCCTCTTTCTTTCTAGTGAGACAGGGTCTCACCATGTTGCCCTGGATGACCTTGAACTCACAGAAATCCATCTGTCTCTCCCTTCTGAATGCTGGGATTAAAGTTGTGTACTGCCACACTTAGCTTATTTATTTATTTATTTATTTATTTATTTATTTATTTATTTATTTATTTATTTATTATTGCACTGAGCTTAATTAGTGCTGCCCACATGTACGTGGGTAGGAGGCCAACCACTGAGGCACAGGCAACCTACCAGTGGCCACACCTGTAAGAAAAGTGACTTTGTTTTGCCAGAAGACATCAACTGTCAATATGCCTTCAGCTAGGGCCCTTGGGAGCTGTCCCCCCTCTAGATGGAAATTTTATTTATTTGTTTTGTTTTTCAAGACAGGGTATCTGTGTAACAGCCCTAGCTGTCCTGGAATTAGCTCTGTAGACCAGGCTGGCCTCACACTTACAGAGAACTGCATGCCTCTGCCTCCCAAGTGCTGGGATTAAAGGCATGTGCCCCCACCATCCGGCCAGATGGAATTTTTAATAGGCTTGATTTTGTGCAGGTAATAACAGCTGGCAAGTTCATGTATGCAAAACTATACTATGTCCAAAGGGCAGCATTTCCCAGCCCTCCTCCCTATTCTCTGTCTCTGACATTCTTTCTGCCTCCTCTTTCACAGGGTTCCCAAAGCCTGGGCAGGGAGGAGGGTGATATATAAGTCTGACCTATGGATGAGGACTTATAGTCTATTCTTTGCACTTTGGACAGCCATGCATCTCTGCATTAACCACCACCTACTGCAATAAGAAGCTTCTCTGACAAGGTGGGGAGCTTTGTGGACATAATCATTAATATTTAGAAGGCAGTTTGACAACATGACCACTTAGAAAAACACAATTAAGTACCTTAGGGTCTATGACTTCCCTGGCCATGGTTTTTGCCATGTTTAAAGTACCAGGCACAAATTCTCTTATGGAAACAGCTTCAAATCCAATTAAGAAAGTGGTTGTTTACTCCATAAATAGTCATGCTGCTTTAGTGCCAGTGGGCACATCTTGCCTGGTAGGTCAGTGTTATAGTATGCAGGGTCCAGTGCTGGATGGATGAGATCTTTTCTCTGCTGCAGGCTGCACAGCACCTTCCCAGCATCATGAGAACTAGCCAGCAGGGAAAATTTTCCCATCAGTTCAAGACAGATTTCTCTGTGTCTTGCATCCAAAGTGTGCTATGTCTTTAGCAACAGGGACTTACCATCTAGTTGTGGTGGGCAACAAAGAGTGATGGCAATAGCTATATTGTTTTGGGATCTCTGGTACCTCCTTGACTAATAACTTGAAGGAGGTGTATTAGTCAAGGTTCTCTAGAGGATCAGACACCTATATATCTATATCTATCTGTATCTCTATATATAGAAAGGAGAGTTACTGGACGGCTTACAGGCTACAGTTCAGCTAGTCCAACACTGACTACCTACCACCTGGAGGGTCAAGTATCCAGTGGTTGTTCTGTCTGCAAGGCTGGATTTCCCAGCTGGTCTTCAGTCTGTGCCAGAATACCGAGGAAGTCGGCTCTACGCCAGTGAGAGTGAGAACAAGCAGGTAAAGAAGGAAAAGTTGTTTCTTCCATGTCCTTTATATGGCTGCCAGCAGAAGGTGGGGCCCAGATTAAGGGTGGAACTTCCCACTCAAAGATCTTGATTAAAAGTGTGTCTCCCCCCCCCCCAAAAGTTCCTGATTAAAACTGGTTCTTCCAAATTTTAGTGACTTAATTTTAAAGAAGTCCCTCACAGATGCGCCCAACTGTTTGGGTTTTAGATGTAGTTAAGTTGACAACTAAGAATAGCTATTACAAGTCCATCCATCGTCAGCTTGACACACAATCATATCTCCTAAGTTAGGCTTAAATATGCTTATACAAATATCTGTATAAACACATTCTTAACAAAGGATGACAGAAACACATCAATTATAATCCCAATTTCTGCAACTGGTCACATGGCCTTAGCTTGTATATATAACCACCTTCCTCTACTACCCATTCTGCATTTTCTCCATCCTCAACAAGCACCTCAGCAGGTCTTGGCTCTTTTCCTGGAGGAGTGACCTATACCTTCATTCCTCATGGGTCTGTGCCCTTTGGCATCCTGTCTGGATTAGGCTGTTGTAGTTTCATGTTGACTTTAATCACAGGTTGTGGTAGCACCAAGAGATGCCCTGAAGTATCTCCTGCACTCCAGACATAATCTTTCTTACCTCCACTGTGGAGAAACAATCCAGTTTTCTCTTGATAATCTGATTTGGGGACCCATCAGACCTACTGTGTTGGATTTCCCCCAGTGTACAGTTCCCCTCGTGAAAGGCCATAGGCCCCTCTGAGGAAGGACTGGAGAACGGCTAACAGTAAAACTCTTAGGTAATTTATTAAGGTCCTTCCTCAGGGAAATCTGGTGTTCCTTTCATTCAAGGGGTTCTAGGTCTGAAAATTGGCTCAAGTCTGGAAACTGACTCACAGCCGAGATTGCCTTTTGCCAGGATCCAGTGTAGCCTCTCCGTCATTTGAGAAATTTTCTGCTTGTACAGATGCAGTAGGCTTCTTATCTTTTCATGCCTGGAAACACCATGATGGATTAGCAAGTACCAAAGGTTCATATGAGTCATGCCACTATAAAAACCACTTTGCCTATGTTGTCCATTATGGCCCATGCCATTATGGACATTGCTTTGTTAATGCTGCCCATTAAGATAACTACAATCGCCTTGTCTTTGACAATTCAGTGCTGCTACTCCAGGACCCAATTAAAACCATTACATTTAATTCATCCACCTGAGCAGCAGTGTCTCTGTAAAGGGTGAAAACAAAGCTCTTCAAATGTACTGGTGCCCCCTTACCATTTTGCATCTTATAGGATTAGTGAAAGGCATGTATTCTGGGCCTTTCCATTGTGGAGGGTTAGGTTTTACACAGCACACCCACTCTAGCATTGCAATTTTCCTGAGTCTGAAAACCCCTTCATCAACACTAAGCCAAGGGACATCAGGCATCTCCTACTCCTTTCAGTAGGTCATCTTTCGACAAATGGTTCAGCCAACCATTCGCACTTGGACACCTTCTTTTTAACTGTGTGAGCTTCCTTATTAAACCCAGACTCTCCACACACTGGCCCATATCAATAAACTCAGTCTGATCCAGTTTTATGTTCCTTCTATTATTATCCCACACCCTTAAAATCCATTCCCACACATATTCCCCAGACTTCTGATGGAGAGAATTAGCAAAATCATTAGGCTCCTTAGTAGTGTAGTGCACTTCCTCATGGGCTGCACATTCTAACTCCCCTCTAGGAGCTTTCTTTGCCTTTAGTATGGTCTAGTTATAGGTCTAGAGGCAACTATTGGTTGGCTCCAAGGAACATCAGTATTATCTTGCCTGGCATCTCCTTCAGGGAAGGTCACTGGTAGTTTAGCAGACAATGAAGGATTAATTTCCTCAATCAAAGTTAGGATTTCAGGGTGTGTGTTCTTGCTAGTTTAATGTCAACTTAGCACAAACTAAAGTCATCAGAGAGGAGGGAGCCTCAATTGAGAAAATGACTCCAGGAGAGGTAAGCCTGGAGGGCATTTTCTTAATTAGTGATTAATGGGGGAGGGCCCAGCCAATTTTAAGTGGTGCTGTCCTTGGGCTGGTGGTCCTGGGTTCTATAAGAAAGCAGGCTATGCAAGCCAGGAGGAACAAACCAGTAAGCAACACCCCTCCATGGCTTCTGCATCAGCTTCTACCTCCAGGTTCTCCTGCTCGAGTTCCTGTCCTGATTTTCTTCAGTGATGAACAGTGATGTAGAAGTGTAAGCCACGTAAACCCTTCCTTCCCTAGGTGCTTTGGTCATGGTGTTTCCTTCAAGCAACAGAAACCCTAACCAGGACAGGGTGTGAGTGCATCATCTGCTGAGGGTAGAGAGACTGCTTCCTCAGATGAGATAAGCTCTTGAGAATCTGAGGGTTCAAAGTTTTCAGCTTCAGTAGGGTCCCCCCACACATCCCCATCCCAAGATACAGGATCCCATTCTTTACCAATTAATGCTCTTACCCTAACCTCCAACATACTCTGACTCAAGGTCTTGAATTTTCACTGCAATTCAGCCAGTCTTATATTGAGTGCTTCAGTTTGATTTTGGCAATTTGAGCTCTGTGGTTGCTGGAGAGATTCTTTTCCAGGGCACACTTAGGAACCTGTTTATGTCATTAGACTGTTTATGCACACCTGGTCATTTTTATTACTAGTTCATTGTTGTCCTTCGCCATATTCAGAGATGCTAAAAGTTGGTTAATTTTATCACAGAGCTCATTCGTTTTCTTTGTCAATTTATCCAGAGATGCTAAAAGCAACTGACCAGCATTATCATTTTCCTTATTATTCCATAAACTGTCAAAAGTCACCACCAATTCCACTGCTGCTCACAACTGGTGAATCAGGAAAATAAAATGCATTTATCTCCTTAATTTGTAATGTAGTTCACACATGGTCTTTCAGTACTCTCCGAGCTCCCAGGAAAGCCTTCAGTAACCAGAGAGGCTTCGGTAGCTGTAGGTGTTGGCAAATTGAAAAGTCTGTTCCAGATACTTGAAAGGTTCACCCTTATACTTCTGTTGTTCTAGAACTACTTCTGGTACCAAAATCTGTATTAGTCAGAGTTCTCTAGAGGATCATATCTTATAGAATGAATGAGTATATACCTATATAGTGATTATATATATATATATATTAAACCCAGAAGTTCCTAGAATCTGGAAGTTATTCAGTCTGTGGGGCTGGATGTCTCAGTTGGTCTTCAGATTATTCTGGAATCCCAAAGAATTAGGCTCTAATGCCAATGAAGGAATGGACTTGCTGGTGAGAGGAATCAGGCAAAGAGCAAAGCCTTCGTTCTTCCATGTTCTTTATGTAGGTTGCTAGCAAAAGATGAGCACCAAATTGAGCTTCCTACCTCCAAATATCAAATTAAAAATAGGTTTTCCCACTTTTAATGATTTAATTAGGTAAAGATCCCTCACTGGTGTACCCATCTGCTTGAGTTGTTAATTCCAGATGTATTCCAGTTGACAACCAAGAACAGCCACCATAGGAGGTAACCCACACCTGGCATTGATATTTCCATTTAATAACAAATGTCTTCTGTGGACAATGCTGTCCACTAATCTTGGGTACCTCTGTTAAATCTCCATTTAAAATTATATTTTAATTAGCTTAAGAACTAGCGGGGATTCTTCATACGTCCTTAGGTTAGCTTAACTGACCCCATCTTCACATTTCCCCTTCCTCACATGGTGGCTGGGGAACTAGAAATGGCTGCTGGTGGAGGGATGCAGTCAGAGATGAGTGCAATATAAGTAAATGAAAGCAGAGCTGGAATACTAGAGCAGAAGGGTTTAAGCAGGGTAATGTAGTTATGTGGATAGGGTTAGTAGTAGGGGCTGGAGTAAAGTCTAAGCCAAAATGAAGTGTCCATGAAGAAGCTACTTGAGAACCTATGACCTTATGACCAGTATCTGGCACATGGATCCCATGCAATCAGAATGGTTATTTTAATCACTCATTACCTTGCTTTAAATGCAAGTACCCACCCGTAAGTTTCTGTTTCTACAAAAATTCTAACAACCATGTTTGAATTTGTGGTGGCATAGGCTCCAAGAAGACCTGACTTGTTTCCTTCTTCTGTGTGTCTTGCAGTGTCATCCTGCTACATGAGTGGAAGGGAACAGAGAGATCAAGGTGTCAGTCAAGCTTCTGTCCAGCTGCAAGCAGCAGAAACCAAAGGTAAATGGTGAGTTAACTGACAGGGGCTATTTTCTCCTCACACAGTAATATTGGGAGATTCTTGCAGTCAAGGGTTCATGCCAAATAGCTTTCTTTCTTCTTCCTCTTCAGTCTTCTCCTTAGGGTTTCTAAGTATTATCTAATGCATAGCACAGGACACATTTCCCATGGACCCATATGCACTGCACTTTGTGTGTGGTGGTTTGACTCGTGTATTTGAATGCTTGGCCCATAGGGAGTGGCACTATTAGGAGCTGTGGCCTTGTTAAAGTAGGTGTGGCCTTGTTCGAGGAAGTGTGTCTCTGTGGAGGTGGGCTTTTGAGATCTCATATATGGTCAAGCTATTCTCAGTACACAGTGTCTCCTTCTGCTGCCTGGGGATTAAGATGTAGGACTCTCAGCTCCTTCTCCAGCACTGTGTTTGCCTGCATGCTGCCATGTCCCACAGCATAATGGACTAAACCTCTGAAACTGTAAGCCAGACCCAATTAAATGTTATCCTTTATAAAAGTTGTTGTGGTCATGGTGTCTCTGTATAGCAATAGAAACCTAAACTAAGACAGTGTGGTAATGGCATTATCTGGAATCACATGGTGTATGTCAGCAGCACAGCATGGAAGTTCAACGCTCAGATTCCATTTACTTTTCAGGGAGTTTTTTGGATTCATATCTACTCCCACAATATTGAACAGCATCTTCACAGCTATATCATTCTTCACAATTAGAACATTTTCATACTACACTTGAGTCACTGGCTTCTTCTTACTTGTCTTTGTCTTTTTGTTCTTCTTACACAGAGAAGCACAGATACAGTTTAGTCTATCTTTGCCCTCTCCTTGAATCTTTCTGTAGCACTGGCTGACCCACATCAGATACTCCGTGCAGATTGCTGTGACTTTTGCTTATCTTTGGCTGTACTCTCTAAGCCTCTTATGCTATTCTTGGGTAGATTAGGATTCGCTATAGTAAAACAAAGTCTTCAGTTCCAGTGGGTTGACATATGAATGCTGGTATCTTCACTCTAAGTCTGTTGTGACTTGAGTAGAAAACTAGGTTATCTTTTCTTAGGTCACCCAAGGATCTAGACAGCTTCCTTCTTGTTTGTGTATGTGTGTGTGTGTGTGTGTGTGTGTGTGTGTGTGTGTGTGTGTATAAATGTGCATGTGTGGAAGTCAGGAACAACTAGTAGGAACTGATTCTCTTCTCTCACCATGTGGTTCTCAGAAATTGAACTGAAGTCATCAGTCTTGGTGGCAAACACTTTATTTGCTGAGCTGTCTTGAGGCCACCAGTCAGCTTTCGTCTTATGGCCATCTCTGTAGATGCCTTCCAAGATCATCACTGCAGGAGAAACAAAAGATGGGGTGCAGGGTGGAGAGGGTCAGCACCATGTAGGAAGGAAGACACTGCTCTAATGCATTCACTGACCAATGTTAGTTACTGCATAAATGCAAGGGAGTGACAATGAATCTTTCATGTTCTTGGGAAGAAGAAAGGAAATGGAGTCAGCTATAGAAAAGCACTTGAGGTTTCAAACACATCAGTGCTTCCTGGGCTATGCACATACAGTGCAAGCTGTTGGCTGCTAATAATTAGCACTATAAAATATCACTTAAAAGTTATGCAATGTAGCAAGAGCTTGGGAGAACTATGCTACATCACTTTAGGCCTACTAATTTCAGCACTGGGACAGAGGACAGTTCCCTGTTCACCTGTGTGTGTTCCATAGAAACATGGCTGCTATATCTCTCCGTCAGCTGATTGGACTCACAAATACATAGAGGTTACAGTCCCTTGGGGTAAGTTCTAAGTGCTGAGAAATGTAAGTCAGTGGATAAATGCCCCAGCCTTCCTGTTCTCTAGCATGGCAATTCTGTGATGTGTTCCTTATGGGTCTTTCAGGGTACCCAGTTAGTTTGTTAACACACATTTGTTGGCCTTCTTCCTACCCTTCTTTGTGTTTCCTGTTTCCTCACTTCTGTTTACTGAAATCTTTCAGTAAATCAAATATGCACAATAGGGTGTCTTTCATGGGAGACAAAACAAAAATATTATGTAACTAATTTTTTAATTGTATTTGTTACAGAATTTTGAGAACTTTTAAAATTCAAATGAAATGTTTATTTTTGATTCTTCAAGAAAGTACTGTAGAGGACAGTGAGATGGCCCAGCAGGTACAGGTCTTGGTGTCATTGCCTGAGGATTTGAGTTATCTACTGAATTTCACATAAAGGTAAAAAGTTTACTAACCTCCAAAATACGTGCACTCCCCCTCTCACACATAATAGTAATAATAATAATAATAATAATAATAATAATAATAAAGTTTCATCCAGGCCCATAAAGACAAATAGTACATGCTCTTTTTTGTTTGTAGATCCTACAGGCAAGCAATGGTTACTAAGAGAGGGGGAACTAATCTTCTCCAGGGATTATGATCTCCCAAGTTATTCAATTTCAAGTGTGTAGCTCTAATACACACACACACACACACACACACACACACACACACGTGCAACACTAAATGGAGTCAAAGGTTACATATGCATGTTACAGAAGAGGAGGTCAATAACAGTAAGGAATGGAGGTGACACGGGAAGAGTTGAAGTGGGGAGGAGGGGGCATAACAATGTAAATACTCTTGCACAAAATAAAAAATTCAAATTAGTGGACTGAAGAGATGGCTTAGTGGTTAAGAACAATGGCTGCTCTTCCAGAGGTTCTGAGTTCAATTCCTAGCAACCTCATGGTGGCTCACAATCATCTACAGTAGGATCTGGTGCCCTCTTCTGGCATTCAGAGCACTCATACATAAAATAAAATAAAATAAATTCAAATTAAAAAAATAAAATTGAGAGAACACAAAAAATTTAAAAAGAAATGTGGAAATTAGAAACCCTAATCTTTGATCATAAACTTCTATCCCCAGGTTAACTTTCAGAATTAACAGTCCACAAAACACAAGGCCAGGGGAGCCCATCTCCAATCTCATTTTTTCAACTTCCTTGACTTTTTAATAAAGAAAAACATTAATGTTTCTCAAAAATGTAGAGCTGTGGATGGAGAAAGAAGATTTTTAAGTGCATCAAATTATGAGAACTCACATTTCATTGCACAAAGAAGAACAAGCTATACTATGAGTACCTAGTCCCAAGTAAACAGTCAGTCATGGAGTCTGAGTGAGTGTCACTGAGTGGCAAAATTTTCCCTGGAGAATTCATGCAACTTCCATGGTAAGATGGTATCGTGTGTTCTTCAGTTGAGAAGATCAAGCTCACATCCCTCTTTAATTACTGTGCTGAATAGTGAGATTAAACCCAGCAGTTACACACCTCCTGTGTAGGTCTCTGGAGCTGAGCACCTCCTGTGTATGTTTCTGGAGCTATCTCACGCTCTGGTTAATCGTATCAGCCAGCAGAGGATGATTAGCATAATTAATCTTACCCTGTGATTACCCTGAGGAGGAAGCTGTGCTGAGTTGCACAGGTGGGATAGGGTGAATGAGTGACTGTGTCTGTTTTCGACTGGCAAAGAAGCATGAGCTGGGGGAAGGTTGAGAACAAGCCAGAGTCATCAGAATGAGGTGGAGCTGTTTCATGGGTTAGGGAAGTTTGTGGGTCAGGGGTCAAAGACTGGCATATGCCAAATATATAGCCACTCAATTCCAGGTCTCCTCTAAGATAGGAGCTGTTTTTTTAATGTTTAATGTAATCTTTTTGAGAATTTCATACATGAGTAATAAATTTACATAATTCCCACCCTTTCTTCTTGCTCCAACTGTACCCATGAAATCTCAGCAACATGGTTGTCTAGACAAAACTTGCATAGGACCTCATCAGTTGACATGCCATTGTAGATGAGGGAAATTTGACAAGACCCCAACCCTAAATGAAAACCTACAGTCAATGTCTTTGAGAGAGGGAGAACCATTCTTCTCCAGAGATGAGCTCCTAATATGTTATCCCAAGTGGTCACCTATAACCCACATATATAGGAGCAACACTAGAGCTCCTGCTCTTTGGGTATCGTGTTGTGTATTTGCTCCATAGAGTACTATTGCTTGGAGCAGGGGTGGGTCTCCTATTAGCTTGGTGTGGAATAATACCTAGAATAAGATGGGAAACTCAAAAATAGGATGGAATCTGGAATAAAAAAAAGCATTATATTAAAATTAAGATATAGATATTGTTGGGCAGATGGATAGATAACAGATGAAAAATTAAAGAGATACATCATGTTGACTGTGAGTCAGGCTGGTCACTTTTCATCTTCATCTTTTTCTTCTTTCTCTTTCTATTCTTCCTTCTCCTCCTCCACCACAACCTCCTCCTCCACCACAACCTCCTCCTCTTCCTCTACCTCCTCTTCCTCCTCTTGTAGCTGGAAGGTTTCTCTGGTACTGCCTGGCCCCAGAATCCCACCTGGCCCTGTGGTCACGCAATTGCTTATAAAATAATCACTCGGAGGCTTAATATTATTTACAAACTGTGTGGCCTATGGCAGGCTTCTTGCTAGCTAGCTCTTATATCTTAAATTAA
>CABHPQ010125794.1:0-36302 GCA_902168405.1 Peromyscus aztecus | reverse complement strand
GAAGGAAGGAAGGAAGGAAGGAAGGAAGGAAGGAAGGAAGGAAGGAAAAGAAAAGAAAAGAAAAAGAAAGCTTGCTAGCTTTCAGGATCCAGGAAGTAGGTGCGTTTGAAGACTCTCAGAGATGCAGGGAACAGTGAGAGGAATGTCAAAGAAGGTGAGTCTCTGCATTATGCTATGTGCTCATCTATATGGAAATGTATTGAGTGGCCCATATACGGTAGATATCAAATGTGTACACAGAATGGTAGGTATGCACTTTTACAGTTGCCATAAGTGTAATGGCCTAGAACAGTATGGATTTAATTTCTTTCAGTACTAGATTTTAAGAATCAGGTCAAGGTGTAGGTGCCAGTTTCTCTTTGAGGCTCTGCTTTCTGCAGACCTCAGTTCCCCTGTCTGCTGTTGTCAGCTTATGGTCCTTCCTTCCATCCCTGTAGCTTTTTATTTGTATTGCATGTCCATCTCCTTTTCTCCTATGTCATTGTCTCAGGCCTCCCTCTCCCAGGACCTTCAGGATTGCATTGAGGGATTTGCTCTTGTATGTGCAAGGATTGTCTCTGGAGTGTGTGAGCCCTGTCTATTCATCCTTATATAAAGACACTCTTAACTGACTGTGGGCACATATCGTGGAGCAGAGGTATGTCATGTGTGCCTTTGGAGGCAATTACTCAGTCAGCTTCATAGGATATCATCAGAGGGAGCTGCTTCGGAGACAGAACTTTATGCCTCCAACAGTTTCCAGAGAGATGTTGCTGATCAGACTAAGAGCTGTACTGGCCTAGTCTGAAAGATAGCAGAAATGGCTGTCTTCTTCCTGCAGATCTGACACTATTGTGTGAGTGGAGGACATAGCTCTCAGTGAACTGTGGGAACTCTGTAGGAGATGCCCTGGCTGTCACAGATGGAAGGAGAAGGGGGCCACCAACCCTGCCTGTGGGCAGTATCAGATTGCCTTATGTAGGAAGGACCTGGAAAGGCAGCCCCTTCAGGTGGGTTAATTAAAGATATCCTTACAACTCAGCTGAGCCAGTGGGAGCCCCTTAGTGGAAGATGCAGCAGTGTCTCTGCTGCATTTATCCAGACCAACCACGAGGAGAAGCAAGTAGGGGCAAGAACAGGCCCCTTTTTGTCCTGTAGAGTCTGTCGTCCTAGTGATGATCCTAGTGCTTCTCGGGAAGTGTAGACCAAGCCTGCTTCACTGAGGTAGGGCCAGGAATAAAGGAGGCAGAGGAGAACAGAAGTACCCAAAGCAATAAGACCTTGAAGGGCTTTGTACACTATCAGCTATGTCCCACTTCTAGCCAGCCTCATAAAGTAGCTTTTGTCCTATTGAGCAGAAGGGTCCTAAAGAGGTGATTGCCCGTTTTGTTCCTCCCCTAGTGACCTTGCTTTTAGACTTCAATCTGTTTCTGCATCCCCAAATTTCCTATGGGACAAGTCATTCTTGTCTTGAACCCACCCAAAGGTTGTCCTTGTCTCTTGTTAGAATGAATACTCACCAGTGGCAAGGTGGCTGTCCATCCACAGGGCATATAGTTGATGATTGAATAGAAGCCAGACCTTACTTCCTAGGTGCTTAGACTATATTGCCTCAGTGATCAGTGCAGAAGTGAAAGAAGTGAGACATCAGTCATAGCTCATTTTTCTTACTGCCTTGGCTCTTGGAGAGCAGAGTACATTGCTCAAAGTTAAGGTTAGTCTGGCCTGGAATGTTGGGTTGTAGGCAGGTTGGCCAGGCATTTCAGAGCCTCACCTGATTAATGTGTGGAGAGTACTGCTGGCTTGGAAGAATTGGAATAGAAATCCTGCACCTCTACATCATTGATGGGCATGGATGCTACTGAGTGGTTGACACCTAAAAGAAGCTCACTGAAGCTCCCATGGCAAAAAGAAACCAGAGAAAGCAGTAAAGAGTTGGGCTGCCTCTTAACCTTGTACCCTGAGCAGCTGAGGTCTGCAGATTGCACTGGATGTGGTGAGCATGTTCCAGATTTGTTTGTTTGCTTAAATGGTTTATTATTTACATGTGTGTGTGCAGGTGTCAACAATATATGCTCAGTACAGAACTTAAGAAAGCAGTAACCAGGCATGATTCTATGGGAACACTGACATTTGGATGCAGAAAACTGTTGGAAATAGAGTTACACTCTGTCAAAGGAATGACACAGAGAGCCTCACTAGGCAGTGATTAGCAAGCCAAGTACCCCATCAGAACACTGAGCAAGTCCCTCAACCTTGCCTGGTTCTATGCCTCAGTTGTCTGCATGATTCTATCATGTTTGAATTCTCAGTGGCTCTCTCCCTCCAATAGAAGTAGGCAGTGTGACAGATTCATGTGCCCTGTGTATCGAGACTTCAGCTTCTTTACTTCCAATTCCAGGCTTGTCATAGTCACTTGGAGAACTCTTGTTAAATGGCCAGCACTAGAACTTCAGAGAGGAGCAGTAGTAAGGGTGTGTCAGATAGTCCTAGTTGATTACATCTTGGGAATACCCTAAGCACCTCATTCTGTGAAACATCATGGAGATGACAGTCACATCTTTGAGGATATGAGTTGGAAGGTCAGATGTTAAAATCTGTCTTCTCCCTCTTCTTTCCAGGGTGAGAGTAGGGATGTCGAAACCAGCATGGGGTTGATGGGGATTCTTGAAGTTTCCATCCATGTTTTCTTCTTTAGCCTCATTGGGTAGATGGCTCTACTGAGCAAGAGAGGAAGAGAAAATGTTGGCCCTTGAAGCTGCTAACCCTTTTTGTTTCCTTAGAAGACCTATAGGGCAAGATAGACACCTGGTCTGTCTGCTGGGGTGCTCTCTTGTCCTGTTTCTGTGGGCCCTGTGAATGAGCAAAGCAGGACCAGGATAGATTGTCCCCATTGTCTGTCATCTGCAGAAGGGATAAATATGGGTGTTATTTCCACAGAGTTGATAGGTGTGTTTCAGAGGCTGCTCTGTGGCAGCCTGTATAGTGGTTTGAAGGACAAAGGAAGACAGGTCTACCATGGAGAACAGGTAGGTGCCTTTAAGGAAACAGACATCTAAACTTTGCATAAATTAGTGGTCATGTGGGCCTTACTGGGCGTTACTGGTCTGCTCCACATATTGTTAGCCTTTTCCTGGCTTCCTAGTTTTAGAACATAACCAGTCATTTGATTGAAACATTTTATTTACCTAAAACCAAGTGTATAGGTTGTGAAGCAGCTGTGGTGCTTGGACATGTCCTCTAACGCCTTCAGGAAGTGCCCACAGGGAGAAGAGGATCTGACCAGTGGAAGACCCGAAAGGAGTGCCAGCCACTGGATCTGATGCCTAGGCCCTGGCACCCTACCCTTAGAAAACTGTTTGAATTTCTTATCATAGTGATCGTGGGTCAGGAGATTTTGGAGAAAGAGAGTGTGTTATGTTATATATACCCATTTTTTTTCTCTCTACCCTTGATCCTTAGTTTAGATATATGTGAAAGCTGACAGTGGATCAGATGGGAACTTTAAAGGCTTTAAACAGACATGTAATTATTTAATCCAAAAATTATATTTACATCCTTTTAAAAGTTACTTGGGTTGCTTGCTACAAGTTTATAACACAAAGAACACCATCTTGCCTGGGCCTCCTTATGTCCAGCTTCAGAGGAGGCTGTTTCCAACCACTCTAGCTGAGGTTGTCTTAGTACTTACTGCTGCTCTCTGGAATCATGAGTCATGTGAATCTGTTTGGTGCTAGGGATGGAACCTAGGGACTCCCAAGTCAGGCAGGTACCATACTCCCAGGCTTCTGCATTCATTGACACTACTACTTTAGTTTCAGAAGACACTATGTATTGATTTTATGTACCATAAAATAAAATTTAGTGTTTTTTAGCTGCCTAGCACCCATGCATCCACATCAAATGTGAGTAGTAGGCACATGCATTGTCACATCTCTTCATAGCCTTCATCCAGCAGGATAGTCACATGGAGTTTAGTAAGTAGCTATATTAGTGCAACATGTAGAAAGTGGGCACAGTCAAGTAGCCGTGGAATACATAGGATTGTCTTCCCTTATGTATAACTGTACGATAGTGAGTCTTTGTTATGGTGGTAGCTCCCCATATAGGGCCCTCTACTCCTGGTCACAGTGTGGCCTGGCTCTTTTGCCTGCTATATAGCTTTTGGTCTGGATTCTACACCACTCTAGGGAACTTCCCCCTTCCCAGTTTGGTGTGCTTCTTTGTTCTGGTTTTTATTTGGGCAGTCTCCTTAGAAATACATTTGAGGCTTTGCTGGTCTGGGACCAATCATAGGAAGCCCACACTCTGGGAATGCCAGTGGCTGTGCTTGACTACTAGAATGAGACTGGAGATCATTTGGAATTCTGAAGGCATTTTCTTCTTTTATTTCAACTATTACTGTGAAAAGGTCTGGTTCCTGAGCCTTTGTAAATGAACTGGACTTACCCTCTTAGAACTTCTGGAGCTTCTCTATTTCTTGAACTCTAAAATAGCTAGAACCTATGTTTCCTCTCATCAAACTGGAAGCCTTTAGCATGA
The DNA here is from genome assembly GCA_902168405.1 of Peromyscus aztecus. NCBI lineage: Eukaryota > Metazoa > Chordata > Mammalia > Rodentia > Cricetidae > Peromyscus > Peromyscus aztecus. Next base: position 31,781 of record CABHPQ010125794.1, on the reverse strand, counting down.
AAATTTATGTCCTGATGGAGCTAGTTTTGTATGCTGGTCTCCTCAGGAATTCAGTGCTTGCTTGCTTGCTTTTCTTTCCCTCTCTTCCTTTCTTCCTGTCTTCCTCTCTTCCTCCCTTTCTCCCTTCTTCCCTCCCTCCCTCCTTTGCTTCCTTCCACGTGCACATGTGGCTTGGAACTTACTCTGCTGTGCAGACCAGGCTGGCCTCCAACTCTGCCTCTAACACCGAGTGCTGGAATTAAAGGTGTGTGCCACCACACCTGGTGGATTCTCTGTGTCTTGTCCCTAGCACTTCTCTCTGGAGCAGCTCCTGTCTTCCCTGCTTTGCCCATCTTGGACCTAAGCATGCCTCACTCCTGCCTTTGTTCTGTTCTTCTTGTTTGCTGTGTGTCCTGTTTCCTGGATGTGGTTCTTTCAAATGATTTTGAGTTATTTTAAAGACTTAACCTACCCCTCATCTAACTTGCCCAGTCTCTGCCTTCCCAGCTCCCTTTCCATTGGCTTTGGCCTGAGGTTTTCTCAAATGAATAGCAGCCTGCCACATTAACTTCCTGATAGATGTGACAGACATCTATTCACCTTAAATAGAGCACCAACAACAGACCAAAGCATGATTCCACTAAATCCAGCTTGGCAAACCAATGAGTTTATTATGCTGACTTAGGGAGCATGGATGACCCCCCCCCCCAAACACCAGCAGTCCTACCCATAATCCCCTATTACATTAATCTTCTATTTCTTGTGTGCTCTAGTTTCTCTCATGATCACTTGAAGCTAGCAGAAGCAGGAGGGAGTACTGGCTAGACTCTCAGGAGAAGATGCTTTGACCTTCCCCTCTATCTTCTAGGGAGTATTGGTAGTCCTATTGCTGTTACCAAAGACCCAGCTACCTCTGTATTGTTCTTAATTAGTTATCATGGTTACTAGACCTAGAATCTCTATTCCAAGATGTACACAGGGTTAACGTTACACCTGGAGGAAAAAGGCACACTACGACACAGCCTACACTCTGTGCATGCAGGCTGCACACAGATCCATTCACCTACAGTCCCTGCCTGAGGAGAGTTGTGAGCACTGACTCCTTTGAAAGGTCCTGAATGTCCTCAGAGATAAGCACAGCACATCCATTCTTTAGAGAATGGTATTCTCAAGAGATCTTTCAGACTTTTGCAGTTCCAGGCCAGCTAAGGCTACATGCTGAGACCCTGCCTCAAAAATAAATAAAGAATGAGGGAGGGAGGAAGGGAGGAGGAGTAAAGAGAGAAGGAACGGGGAGACACACAGAGAGACAGACAAGACAGACAGACCAACTGACCATGAGTACTCCAGCCTGCGCTTTTTCCTGAGCAGGTCAGTGTTCCCAAACTGAGCCCTCTCAGCTCCAGTGTGAGCATGCCTGTGGGCAGCAGAAGGACTTGGGGTGGGCTTTTGACTTCTAGGGTGCAGGCTTTCTCTGAACTGTGTATGCTGTTCCCACATAGAGCCTTTTGGAGAGTAACCCTCTTGGTGTGTCTGCCTAGGACCTTCAGAGCATTGGCTTCCTAATGTTTTGTGGCAGCATGAGCCTGCTTCCTCCTGGCTGTCCAGGATCTTCTATCCCACTTCTGCTTCCCAATCACTCTGTTCCAAAATCTTAACTGATTATCTAATGTCTGCTGTTGTCTTCCTTGTTTGTCCTTTAGAGTGGATACTATCATGACCATTTTTATAAAGCTTTCAGTAGGAAATTAACAAAGCCTTTACATCAGCTCTGAGTAACTGGAGGCTTTCAGTGTGTGCCAGGAACAGTCTGCATGCTGTTGGTGCATGCTGGTCTCCTACTGTGAGTGAGCCGTCATTGATTGCTCCGCTGTCTGGCCATACTGCAGTCCCAGTCCTTTTTTGGTCCTGTGAGGCTCATATTACTGCTGTGGGTCTGTATGGCTCTGTGTTTTTGGTAGGGTATATGTTAGTATGTGTGAATACAAGTGCACCACTCCAGCCCCAGTGACTTCTGCACCTTTTGCATCCTGAATTAAATGCACCTGTTCGTTACTTGCTCTTTTCATCAACAGCTGAAATTGCAAGCCCTCCTGGTTAGAAGCCCAGGGGTTACTTGCTGTTGGAGGAAGCATTTTATCTAATCTCTGATGAATGGGCCCTTTACTAAAGGGCCCATTCACCTACTTGGGACCAACAATAATACCCTTGTGGTGGCCTGGACAGGCTCTGCTACTGATACTCCAATAACTTTGAGAAGGCCTGCCCTCATTCCAGGGCCATGGAGCCCTGGTGTCTTTTCTTCTCACCTGTTTTCCTGAGGGCTGTCTTATCACCTTGGGAAACCATCGGACTGTTCCTTCATGTGGTCGGTCGGTTGGTCAGTGCTGCTTTACTGTGTGCCTTGAAGCTGAAAGTTTGGAAAATAGAGATGGAAAAGGGTCCTTGCATTCCAGGAACTCAAGTCTAGCCAGAAAAACAGTCAGCTGCCCTGAGATGTGTGAGCTGTGAGAAGTGGGCAGGAAGACACATTTGCCCTCTTGACCTGCATGTGGCAGGAGCCAGCCACACAGTCAGCTAGTAAGGGCTGCAACGTCCCAGGTAGGAAAGGATGAAGAATAGTCTGGACTGTGAAAATGGAGGCTTCTCAGCAAGGCCAGTGACCCATGGGGAAGGTGGCACTACCCAGAAATAGGGCTTCCCCTGGTGACAGAAGTAAAATCAGTTCATGGTGAAAGTTTTGGGAAGCAGAAAACAAAAGCAGCTGCTTGGTAACTGGAGGTAACAATCAGTTCAAAGATTTGTGTAAACTTTTAGGGTATGTGTAGTTGTGTACTTTTCCTGAGGCTAAACAGTAAGATTGTAAAGTATATAACATTGTTATTTTTAAAGAAAAATATTTTTTTCAAGTTTCCTGTTTCATCCTTCTAAATACTATCTTTATTCACTATTCCACGTTTTCAGGGTTTTTTGTTGTTGTTGTTGTTGTTGTTTTGGTTTCTTGTTTTTGTTTTTTTATTTTTTGTTGTTGTTGTTTTCAAGACAGGGTTTCTCTGTGTAGCTTTGGTGCCTGTCCCAGATCTCACTCTGTAGACCAAGCTGGCCTCGAACTCACAGAGATCCGCCTGGCTCTGCTTCCCGAGTGCTGGACTAAAGGCGTTCAGTTTATTTTTTAAACACTGTAGGTCGCAGAGACCATTCTTGGAAGTGGGGTTGCTGTGTGGAGATGAGCACTTTTGAGCTCCAGTAGCACTGCGTGTATCAGCTGGCTGGCTGGGTCTTCCTGGCGTTTCCCTTTTTCATTTCTCTCTGTCCTATCCCTAACTCATATTTCACTACCCCAAGCTATAGTGAGAGGCTTTTTGAGTGAGGCCTCCAAAAGATATTCAGTACAGTGTTTGTGATCTTTAAGAACTGAGATATTAGAAGCCTGAAGATAACTGAAAAATCTTATTTTAGACCTGGCTTCTCTCCCACTGTCAGAACCAGCAGCAATGGATCTCAGCAGGCATTCACCCCTGCCCCTTGCCTCTTCTCAGTGCTCTGAGGCTGAAAAGGGGGAGCTGGGTGCAGATACACAGGCTAGTCACCCTCTCTTGGTAAAGGGAAATGGAGTAGGCCAGCACAAAGTGACATGAGAGCACCACTCCATCTCTTATCCAGAATCTTCCTGTCCCATCTGCCTTCAGCCTCTGACTCTCCACCACCCATTTGCCTTTGGAATTGGGATGGAAACAGAACTGTTTCAGACCACAGAAGGTCCCTGCTTACTTAATTCCCATGTCTCTAAAAATATCTGGGAGCTTCTGCTGGTCCAGTCTCCTCCCCTATGCTGCTGCTCTCCCCCCACCCCAGACTTAGGGGAAGAAACAAAATCTCCTTCTCATTGTTCTTCCCAAGCTCAGAAAGGAATAAATAAGAACACTGAGTTTCCAAAGTTGAAAGGGAAAAAACTGCCTTTGTTAGGGCTGGAGGGCCGCCACAGCGTCTGAAGCCATCCCTGCTGGGGACAAGTCCACACTCTGTCGTCCCTTCTCCTCCTCTAGGAGAGGAGTGGAGGGGTCAAGAGCCCAAACTCTTCCTTCTTACATATGTGGGATGGTGACGGGAGCTAGGGCCTGTGCACCGGCCAGGCTGCCTAGAAGGAGCTGTATGTGGGAATGGCATGGCGCCCAGCCCCTGACCACGCCTGGTCAGCACAGGCCAAAGGGGGCTGTGGGAAGCGTCCAACCTCAAGGCTGCTTGTGGCCCTGGGCGCTTTCTCAGGCATTTCTGGATTGGGACAGAGCCTCAGACACCACCCTTCCCAACCCCCATCTCCTAGCATTGGACTCCTGCCTAATTGAGGCTTTATTTATCTCTCTGTTTCCCAGCTCTTTCTGAGACAGACAAGTGGGTGAGGCCCACAGATTCTCCAGAAGCACAGCGGAAGAAGGGCCCAGGGGAGGAAGAGAGGAAGAAAGCACAGGGTCTGCTCCTTCTCCTCAGAGGGGCTGCACAGGGAGGAACCAGAGGAAGAACAGGGCTGCGGAGCTTCCCAGTAAGGTGGCTGTGCAGCGATTCTTCTCATCGGCATCCATTCAGAATCTAAAAATAGCCGGGCTAGAAGCACAGTGCTGTACATGGGAGCTCCAAAGAGCTGTGTTCAGTATTCAGCTGCTAGTTGAAAGCTACTGGCTGCTCTCCCTTTTCCTTGCAGGCCAGGCCTATACCCCAGGATCCAGCAGAGACTTGGGGTGAAGAGGAGTGTAAGACATACCCAAATGCACTCAGCAAACTGCCATATGTTTCTTTAGAAACAAAACATGGTTTCCCTTTCTTCTGCTTTTGCTTTTTTTTTTTTTTTAACTTTTAATATTCCTACTTAGCATTTGCAAAGCGAAGCAAACCTACCCCTAAAATGTAGGGCATTTAAAGAGAAAAAAGACAAACTATTGGATTTGGAGTAGTGTGTATAGGAGGGCAGAAGCACACATACACACACACACACACACACACACAACCCTGTTTTTATCATTTTGCCCAATTATAAAGTCAAGATATTTATCATGCACATTTTTAAGACACACAAAAAAGAGATCAGTTCTCCAGAAAGTCTGCTGCTGTTTGGTCTTTAGTTCAGTTTTTCAGAGTCAACTCAAAAGGAAAATCCTTGTAGGTGTCACAATAGTAGAGGCCAGAGTAGAAACTTAACCGTAGGGTAGTATGCCCTCCCTGGGTGCTTCTTGGTAGCTGTGGGTTGGTTCTTCCTATGCACTTAAGGGTCCTGGGCAAAGGGCCAGCAAGTGGATACAGATATGGGTGACGGTAAAAGCCTGCATCTCCCATTCCAGAAGGATTCAGACTTGAGATCTAAGTTGCCCAGAGTGCCTTACTGGCGTCTTCAACCTGCAAAGCCAATTTGGCTGGAGGAAGAAGTCTTGGAAACCACAAGATAACTGGGACAGGAGAACGGTCTTCTTGTTTACTCTAGGCTGGGCTTTCTCTACTTGTGGAGAAATACAACAAAGTTGAATTAGTTTGCCTGCAGGCAGTTGTGAGAAAACACATGGATTGATGTGTAGGAGCTAAATTCCAATTGTACTTTCTGTCAGCTCAGCCCAGGAACCTTTATGACTCACTACACCTGCCCTTTCTCGTCTGCACGGGGGCGACTGTCAGGACAGCGGCTTAGTGTGGACAGAGAGCAGAATGTAGCAGAACCCTGTTTCCTGTCTTTGAGCATTCTTCTGAAGAGACAGGGAGAAGACAAAGACACCATCAGGGTGTCCTGCTTTCTATGCTTGCTTGGCCATTAGACCAAAAGAAAGCCTTTGTCCCTTGCAAAGTAGTTTCTTCCCTTGCCTAGAGTCCAAGGCCACCTGCTCACTGGTGAGGAAGTAGTTTAAGGTTTCAGTTATGTTACATCTAACTAAAAATACTGTTCATTTATTTAAAGGATAAAAATCTTGAGAAACATTTGACAGTGCTGTGGACAACAGAAAGGACTCTGATTATGCATATAGTTCCCTATTAGTTTATATTATTTCTTGAGAGAGAGTTCTGAATATAGGATTTGAAAGATCAAAGGCTAAAGAGACATGACTACTGCAGCTCGTGGTAGTTCAACTCCCCTTTTAGGCCATGTAGCCCTGCACTTGTTCCAGAGGATTCTATTTTCATTTCAGAGTGTTTAGACCTGTGGGCCACATTGGGGTGGATACCTAGTTCCCTTTGTGGTAGGCTATTCTGGACCAGCAGCTGGATATAACTCTTTGACCAGCCTTCATAAGTCCAGCTGCTTACTCCTTGTTTCAGCTTCCTTTCTGACTTCTTTTTGTGGCCATTTCCATCTTCTGTGTGTCTGAATTGATACTGTTCACACTTGATACTGTGTACTGAGCAAATGTAGTTGGAGTGATACAAGTCAATAACTCAGCTCTGTTCATAGGCTAGGAGGCCATCATGTTACCTCCAGATATGGCCTGAACACCTTTTCCAGCCCTCAGGTTTCATCTTCCTGGAGGGAGGTGTGATTGAGCAGATCATGGGCTATGAGTTGGTCGTTTACTTCAGGTAGCTGTGGTGTGAATCACTGTCTTGCCTGGGGTCTTTAAGGGTGGACTGGATACACTTTTGAAAGAAACCTGGGATCAAATTGCTGGCAAGTATAATGCTAGGGAGGAGGCCACTCTGTGCTTGCCTCACTGGTCTTACTAATGTGGTGCTGGGAAGGAGGTCATAGTTGTTGCTCACTAATCTCACTGGTGTGATCCTAAGGAGACCACACTTGGTGTCCTGCTGGTCTCACTAGCTTATATACCGGATAGCTTGTCACTTGGCCCTACCCTATCCTGCCCCCTAAACACTGCTTAGAAAGATGCTCAGGCTGTGGTGTGGTCTCTCATGGGTATTTGGGTGCTCTGCCTGTGGTTAGTGGGAGCCTGTAAGCTGCCTAATTGGAGACTCACCAGGGTTTATTGCCCATCTTCTTGCTTTCATCCTCAGCCTAGCCTTCTCTTTTTCTCATAGAAAAGGTTGAAGTTTGTGCTATACCACAACAAATCAGTTTTTTCAGGAGACAGGTCATTGCTGGCCTTCTTCATCGCCTTCATATCTCTGTCCTTTAAGTGGGTCTCACTGGACCATTCTGTCTGTTGTGTTGTTTTTAACCACCTATGTATGGCAAGCATTCTCACAGGTCTGTGAAAGGAATACCAAGGGCTTTGACTTCTTGAATAGAAAGGAGGCTCCTTTTTGTAATTTATTGAGAAGTCTCTAAGCACCTAGCAAGTAGGAGGACCTCCTATCCCCAGGAAGTAGATGACTCTGTTGGGAAAAAGGATACTTTCCTTTAGAAGGAAAGCCTTACAGCCGTTGTATTAGGTACATGATTTTTTAGTGTGTATATAAAGTATATTTGTAACTGCCATTGTGGCCAATTTAAAAACATCTCATCACTACAAAGAAAACCCTGTGCCTTTAGTAGTCCACTCCTTGGTCTCAGCTTTTTTTTTTTTTTTTTTTTTTTTGTTTGTTTGTTTGTTTCTTCTTCTTCTTAAAGTTTGGCTGGCCTGAAGCTCAATCTGTAGACCATGTTGGCCTACCTCATAGAGCTCTATCTGCTTCTGCCTTCCAAATGCAGCAATTAAAGGCATGTGTTACCATGCCTAACTAAAACTTATTTTTAATGCTGAAAAATAGTCCATTGTGTAGATGTCCCATATTTTGCTTATCTAGTCATCTGTTGATGGATATCTGTGATCCCACCCTCAGGCACCTATAAATCAGGCTATTGTGAGCAGTCACATTACAGACTTGTGTGTGGACATGTTTTTCTATTTTATTGAATGTGTGTCTAACAGTGGTGCTGCTGGGTCATAGGGTCATTGTATTTAGCCTTTGAAGGAGCCACTACACTTTCCCACAGTGGCTACCTCGGTTCTCATTCTGACCAGCAAAGTATGAGGGGCTTGTCTAGGCATATTCTTGTTGAATGTGTTCAGCCTGTGTTAGTTGGCTCTCACTGTAGTTCTCATTTACATTTTCCTGGTGACTGAGCAGGCTTTTTAACCTCTGTGATCCTGTTTCTTCTTGAAGAAACCTAGCATGCTACTGAAGACTGTATTATTTATTTGTTTGTTTGTTTGTCTGATAGTCACACAACGTTTGTTGTGTTATAGACATTCACATCAAGTTCATGTCAGTCTTTCTGAATAGGCCTCGGTATACTCATCTTATAGATGAGAGAAACGGAGGTCCGGAGAGCAGAGGGACAGCCCCCACAGCCATGGTTATCTATGCCTGGCATGTTACACATGAGCAGCACTTTCTGGGTGTACATTGTAAAACACATCAGGTGTGGTACCACACAGGTGGCCATGAAGTTTTGCTGAACTGAATCTTTGCCCACATAAGCAGCAGCATTTCCCTAAGCCTAGCCTGGGACCCACTGTGGCACTTGTTAGTTTTCCCTTGAGGGAAACTTGCTCAGTTTGGGTTGCTCTTGGCTCTGAGAGGGGATACTGTAGCACATGGAAACCACAGCAACCTTGTTGTGTCAAGAATGTCTCCCCTCTGTAAGTGTGGGCGCATGCTCCTGAGCGAGGCCTACTCAGAATGTCTCCCCTCTGTAGGTGTGGGCGCTTGCTACTGAGCGAGGCCTACTCAGGGAGCGAAAAGCAGGGGAGGACAATCCCTTGTTTGTAGCTGTGTTGGAGGCTCAGGCATGAGAGACTCAATTTCTGGTCATTTGAAACTCTATAAGGAAAAAATACTGAATGTGAGGTTGCCCTAGGGACACAGTGCTAACTCTGTGGCCTGGGCAGGACTTCCTTTCAGTTCACTTTAGTGTTTTAATCTTTAAAACAGACATTCTCATAGCATATAGGACTCCTGAGGCCTTTTAGAAATGTTTGTTTTAAAAACAAAACAAAAAGAATTCTAACATACACAAGCCAAGCTGTGGTGGTGCACGCCTTTAATCCCAGAACTGGGGAGGCAGAGGCAGGTAGATCTTTGTGAATTCGAGGCCAGCCTGGTCTACAAAGCGAGTTCTAGGACAGCCAGGGCTGTTATACAGAGAAACTTTGTCTTGAAAAACAACAAAACCAATTCTAGAATTTTTTTTTTTTATTTACTTACTTATTTTTACAGTGCTGGGGATTAAACTCAGGGCTTTACAAATACTAGGCAGAGCCACTCACCCAGCCAGCCCGCTTACTTTTTAGAAGCTTTGTGACAGTTTCACTGTATAACCTAGACTGGCCTTTAACTCACAGTCCTGCCTCAGCCTCCCACACCTGAATGACAGATGTGCACAACTGTTCCTAGCCTAGAAGCATTTACTGAACTGAAAAAAGTATACTCATGATTAGGCACTAAGTGACATTTCCAGCAGAGCAGGCCTCAAGAGCCAGTACAAAGCTGGAAGCCTCCAGATGGTTTATCTAAGTGGGACAGTATTCTAGTGTCATGTTCCTCAACCCCTGCCAGTCTGGATACAGTATAAGGTACCCATCATTCCATTGTTCACTGAGCAAGTAAGTGGGTGAGAGGATGTGAGTTTCCTATCAGGTTTCCCTAGTATGTGTTATTCCATGGGCAAAGGACAGAGTTAACAGATCATAGACTGGCTGTGTTCTGGTGGACTTGCTACCCAGGCCCTGGCCATCCTCATCTCCTTACTGTGACCTCTTTTTGTCTTTGACAAGGTTGGGCCTGAAAGGCCTGTGATTCCTGATGTATTTTGAGCTTGATCTTGAGTTCCTCACTTTCTAGTTACTTTGAAATTTGGGGGATTTTCAAAGGGTATTTGAATGCCTTTGGGCTTTTAGCTTCTATAGCTCCCGCTAAGCCTTCTCCAAGGCGGCCCACTAATGTCAAAGGTCAGCCTGTGGCCCGTGGTCTTTAGTGATTGGCAGGGAAGAGTTTTTGTGAGCTAGGAGGTGTACTGGTCTACAGATGATCTATGTCAGCCAGCTTCTTGCACCAAGCAGAACCTAAGGCTCCAGCCCCATTGCTCAGAGCCTAGTCTTCAGTTAGGTATCCTTGTTACTCAGGGACTGCCAAAGGTACCCTCTTTCCAGACTCTGTCCCCTCTCATCGCACACAATTCTGGCCACATCACTTCTGTCACACATCTCTGAAAGGGGCTGCTGTCCTATCGATGGACAATTGCCTGGCATGCTTGTTGTCTCTTTCTGTTTCTCTGGTTCTTCACTGAGTGGTGTCATGCCTGCTTCAAGAAAGACACCATACCTGTACGCCTTCTTCCCCAGTTCCTCAGGTTCAGGCTTCATTTTTTGTTGTTGTTGTTGTTGTGACTGGCAGGTAGTTTAGGGGTGCTGGTCCAAGCCCTCTGTGAAGCCATTTCATCATCCACAGCCTGTCAGCTCTGCGCAGCTGTGTTCTGTCTCAAATTCTCAACCCATGTTCGCTTTTGTCAGGTCATCTTGGGCCCAGCCGAAAGCTGTGAGTGACTCCAGACAGCTGGGTGGCCAGCCTAAGAAAGAGCCTGCTGTGGTAGCAAGGAGAAGCCTGTGGGAGGCCAGCTTCCGCCTTTTAAAAGAGCTCCCATGAGGAGGAGAGAGGGACGTGAAACTTTTAGATAGAAAGATAGCAAAGAGGAAAAAGACAGAAGTACAGGATAGCTTTGGGAGGACCTGGATCAAAACCCAGCGGTCCCTTCTGCTTCTTCAAAAGGGCTTTTTATAACAATGCCAAGGGATGGGGCAAAAGACCTCCCCCTTGCAAGATCAAAGCACACCGCACAGCCAAGTGTAGACTCTTCCAAACACCTGATAACCACGCCTGTGGTCAAATCATCCCCTTATGCAGCCCTGCTGGGTAAAGCAAGATCAGATTCTCGGACCCTGATTAAGTTCTCAAAGGAAACCTCTGTGAGTCTCTACAGAGGCCAGGGTCTCAAAAGTTCTGAGGCAGTGGCTCTAGCCTCAGCTGGGTGCCAGAAGCACCATAGGAGGCTTTCACCCTCCTGCTGGCCCAGTCCTAACCTAGGAAATAGGAAGCAGTCTCTGATCATGAGGCTTCTGTTTTCAGTTTTGGCTGATTCTATCATTCAGCAAATGCTGAGACCTGTGCATTTAGGCTTGATTTAGTAAACTACCTTCTCCAGGCTTGGGATGCCAGCCAGCCTCTGCCTCCCTCCAATCAGTTTCCCCTCCTACTTACCCAATCTTGAGACAGCACAGTATGGTTTGAGTCTAAAATGCCTCACCAAAGGCCAGGTGCTAAGCGCTTGGTTGATAGCATGGATTCACCTATTACTAAGTTCCTAAATTTGATAGTCTCTTGGAGTTGATAGAAATTGTAAAGGTATAGGATCTAGTTGAAGGGAGCAGGTCCTTTGCTCACCTTGCGCCCCAGTCACTCATTTCCTCGTTCCATGGCACCATGATGTTTTGCCTCACTTCAAGCAATTGAGCTGGCAAACCATATATTGAAACCCTTGAATTTGTGACCCATGAATCAAAATAAAAATCTCCTCCTCCAAGTAGATTTTCTCAGGTATTTTGCCACAGTAATAGAAGAACTCACTAATTCATTTTGCTTGTTACTCTCCTGTTTTCGTTTTCATCCAGATGTCTTTGAGAAGGTCTCAAAAACTCATACTAAAAGGTACACGTTTTTACCCAGTGATACTCCCATGCCCCTTTGAGCTCTTAGACATACAGGGACAGTGGCAGACCCTTTGGTAGTTCACTGGAGGAGATTCTGGATGGTGAATATAACTAGAGATGTGCTTTGGAAATGAATAGCACCTGGAGGCTCCAAAGCAGGCGCAATCATGAGTGTGGTACCTGTGGAGAGTAGTTCTTTCTTACAGAGATACATTTCCATGCACATGGACTGGCCTGAACGGTTTTATAAGTAAATGGATAGTGGTTGGTGAGAAGTACTGTTGGAGCTGATGGGAGAAAGCTAGGCCATGCAGTAGTGGTATAGTGTGCTTAGCCAGGCACAGACATCAGAGAGAGAGTAACAGATAGGATTGTGCTAGAATTCCAGCAGCATGTACATTTCCTTCATGGGCAGCTTAGAAGCCTAAAAGCCATGATACCCTATGAGCAATGAGAATACCCACCACTTGCCTGGGGGGTTTTAATGTCACTCTCCAGGAAAGGCCCCTGGCTTCTGGATAACGGACTGATCTAGAGCTAGGCAGAGGTTGTACTAGATCAACCTGGAGCACCTTGTCCTTTGGAGTGAGGAAGTACTCTGATATCACACAAGGAGCCACAGGAAAAGCTCCTGCAGCCAAAGCCAAATGTGAGCAACAAAATGAATAATTTAGCATTTGATTATAATCCAGGTATAAGTTAAATATCGACAAGTCTGTGCAGATATAAGTTGATGATTGATAAAGAAATAAACAAATGGGGGAAAAGAGGAAAGAAAAACTGCAAAAGAATTTCAAATAACCCATGCAGATTCTCTCCTTTTATAGGGAGCATCATCACTCCCCCTCCTCATCAAGCAGACTATGTAGTATGTAGTGATTTTCTTCTGGATCTGGGCTATGGTTTATCATAAGACATACCCAGCAGGCACTGGGGATCAACACTAACATCAGTAAGAAGTCCTACACCCTGATCAGGTAGAATGAAAGATGTGCTCTACCTCATTGGCTTTCCTTCTTAAGATCCAGAACTACAGTCTAGCCATGAGAAAAACAGCCGGGCAGTGGTGGCACACGCCTTTAATCCCAGCACTTGGGAGGCAGAGGCAGTGGATCTCTGTGAGTTTGAGGCTAGCCTGGTCTACAGAGCGAGATCCAGGAAAGGCTCAAAGCTACACAGAGAAACCCTGTCTCGAAAAACCAAAAAAAGAAAAAAAAAAAACTGAGAAAAACAAATATACCCAAATTGAGTTATATTCTCAAAATATATGGCTAGCACTTGCTGAAAAGTAAGGAAAGTTTGAGAAACCATCACAGCCAAGAGAAGCCTAAGGTTCCATGACAATATAGTGTGCTATGGCCTTAGAACAGAAAAAGAACACGAAGAGAATACTCAGAAGACTCAAACAGCATGAGCTTCTATTGATTTGGTGTCAGTATTGGTTGGCTATTCCTAACGACTGCACCTGGTGAAAGATGTTGATAACAGAGCCACCTGGTAATGAGTATGTAGAAATTCTGTATGATCATTACAACCTTTAAAAGTTTAAACATAGTAATAAAAAGAAAAAAAAAGTACCAGAGACTCCGGGGAAAAGAGGTTACCCTAGACCCAGCTGCTAGCGTAGGCTAGAAAAAGAGGCTCCTTAGAGGACCGGCAGGGGCGGGACAGGGGCCTAGCCTGCAGGAGGAACACCGTAGAGGGAAACCCACACACTAGGACCTCTCTTCTGCTTATGTCATGGGAGGCCTGGCTGTGGGTGGCTCAAGAGAAGCACATGTGCCAGTGGGGCAGGATGTGAGCTGCCATCCTTGTCCGTCCTTGTCACATCAAAGCAGCACAGGACAGAGCTGGAGAATTGAGATGGATGAGTCATCTGCTAGTTTTGTATGGAGTATGCTGGTTCTTGACTGCCTGCATGACCTGCCTTCCTATCTTCCTGCTTCTCCAAGCTTAGGTGAGAGTCCTGCTGTGGCTGCTCGTTCTCTTCAGCTTATGCTGCTCCCTCCTGACCCTGTTCTGCTTGCTTGGGAGGCTTATTCCAAGAACACGTAATAGACCAGACTGTCGCTTCCTCTCTTGTAACAGTCCTTATTGAGGCTTCACCTCTTCCATTCGTGGTCTGTCTGCGTGATCTGCCTGACTCATCTCCCAGTTCAGCCTCAGGGAGTCAGAGCTTTTGTCATCCCGTTTATTACTGTGCTCCTGGCACTAGTTGCCAGCATCACCCTGGGCATACTGCTTTACTTCTCCGGGGACTTTCTTTACCTGTAGTGGAGATGATGCTACTTCACAGTTACAGAGATACATGTTTATGGAAAGGGCCTTGGTGAACTTGCTCATCTGTCCCTCTGCTCTCCTGCTCTTGGAGCCTATCTCTTCATAGGACTTCATAGACTAATCTAGCCCCTATGTCTCTTGCTGCATCCTGAAGACTCTTGGCCTCCTCATGTCTGGCCTCTGCCTCCATGGCTGCGTTCATACCTTTGTCCTGACACTTAATTCAGCTGTGTGTGCCCTCTTCTCTTCTGCACTGTGCAACCTATGGCAGGTGCTGTGGCTCACTCCTTACTGTGGCTCCTGTGGCATCGCATCTAGTAGATCCTTTCAGAGCTAGTGACATGGGAACAGGCCACTAGCTAGCTGCAGGTGACATTCAGACAGATAGCCATTCATTTAATCCATATATAAAAGGCCAGCTCCTTAATACCATGTGACAAGGGCCATCTTTGCAGCCAGAGGCTATGTTGTTCTGCTGGTGGGAAGGAGATGGGTTTCTTCAGGGTTGTGTTAAGAACTTTGGCATCTCACCCCAGGAAATAGGCTGCATGCTGATCTCTGTGATCCAGACTGTGTTGGAAGACTCAGGCCTCAGATAGGGCAAATTTGTATGTGGTTTGACCTGGGCTTGCTACAGTCCAGAAACGGTGGTTCATATGTCAGCTGCTGCTGCTTGCCACTAGAAGTAAGGGTTGGTGGAAGGAAAGGCCATGCCCAGTTGTGACAGCCTGTATTCTGAATCTACTGAAAAGGCTCTGCAAGGCCACCAACTAGAACCAGAGTTGACCAGATTTCACATCGCTCTGTCCAGCTGTATCTGCAGAACTGCCACTTCCACATAAGGGTGTGAGAGCAGCAAGGCACACTACTTAGCCTGTTTCTGCTCCAACTGTGTTTATTGTTGTTTTCCATCTTGGGACTCTGAATTGGTCTAGGCTGTGTCCATCCGTCCATCGGTCCAAATATGCATCACAAAAGTTAACACTTGAGCTGTTCTTACTTGCTAGTTCTGTGGCACTGAGTATACTCAGACTGCTGTGCAGCCATCACTACCATGTGCTCCAGACCTCTTTCCAAATGGAAACAGACACCATCAAATACTAACACACTCTTCTTCTCCTGTAGCCCTTAGCCATTCCCATTCTACTTAAAGTTTCTATGCATCTGACTTACTAAGCCCCTTATTTAAGTATAATGACAGTGTGTGTCATTTTGTGACTAGCTGACTTCACTCAGGATTTAATCCGATTTTAACACCTATCAGAACTCTGTCCCATTTCATGACTAAATATTCCAGTGTATGCATGGTCTACATCTTGTTTCCCATCCATTCATCAGTGGGCAGTAGCCTTGCTTCTGCTTCTCTACTGCTGTAATAATGCTGTGGTAGACATGGAGTGAAGTGCTTGCGTTATAGGCATGTTCCACCAGTGCCTGGTTTTATGTGCTACTGTGGATGGGGCACAGGGCTTTGTTTGTGTTAGTCAAGCCCTCTATGCTTAATTAATTATTGAGGAATCTCCATAACTCTTTCCCATAGCAACTGCACCATTATATATTACTGTAAGTGATGTGGGAAGGTTCCAGTTCTCCATCAGCATTTGTTGTTATCTGTCCATCCTCCCTTTATTCTATTGTCATCCTAGTATGTTGTGATGTGGTGCCTTCTACTAGAGATTTTATTTGTGTTTCCTTGATGACTCATGATGTTGAACGTATTTTCATGGGCTTATCAGGCACATGTCTTTAGAATAATGGCTGTTCAAATGTGCCCGGTTCTTAACTGTTGTGTTCTTGCTCCTGGCTTTTAGTCCTTTGTATATCCTGGATGTTTGACTTTGGCCGCTGTGTTGTTCACAGAGTGTTTCTTCCCTCTCTCGCAGTTGCCCTTTCTATGGTTTTGGTTCTTTGGTTTGTTTAATTTTGATGGAGTCCATTTTGTGGGTGGTGGTTGTTGTTGTTGTTGTTGTCTTTTTGCCTGTGCTTTTGGTATCACATCTAAGAAATTGTCAAGTCAAAGCTGGAGCTTAACCTTTGGTCTTCTAAAAGGATGATCGGTTTTGCATTTTCCCCTCTCCCCTTGGAGACAGGGTCTTGACATCTAGCCCAAGCCACCTGTGAACTCGTGATCGTCCTACCCTTGCCTCCCATGTCTGGCGTAGTATGTTTTTAATGGTTGCTGTTTGTTTTGACAGGTCTTGGTGACCTGGCCTTGAACTTTCTGTTATTTTGCTTTAACTCTGAGTGCTAGGATAACAGGCCTATGCCACCACATCCAAGCCACTTTTGCTCGTATGTAGTGGGCTGTTGTCACATATGATAATAGCAAGCATGTGGTTCTTGTGGAGGTGGTCAGGTGGGTGGGTGAAGGTGTCAGTTCTTCTAACCTCAGCTTAGGAGGAGAGTGGGCCTTGGCTGGGTGGGGCAGGTTTCCTAAGGGAAGATCCTTTGGCTACTTACTAGGACCCAAGTGTCTTGCTGCCTCATCAGCAACTCTAACCAGATTGGGCTGGCACAGCAGATGTGAGAAGGAACTTCTTGGACTTGGCAGTGTGTAACAAAGGTCCATGTTCTATTCTTTCATTCTTGCAAAATAAATTTAGGTAGTCCAACAATGCCCCCTGGAAGCCTTTCTGTCATCTGTTGGGTCATTTCTGTACCAACCTATAAAGCCTTTGGACCTTTTCATATAAAGATGTCTCAGTGGGTAAAGGTGCCTGTCACCAGTCCTCACAGCCTGAGTTCAATCCCCAGGATCTACATTGTAGGAGAGAGTTGACTCTCTTTAAGTTGTTTTCTGACCTCCAAAATTGTACTGTGTCATGAGCACACCCACAGAAATGTGCAATGTATACACGTAATAAATAAATATAATTAAAAAAGTAACCAAATAACATTTTAAAGTAAAAATGTTGATTTGTAATATTTCATTGTACATTGAATGTGTGCATTTGTATGTATATATGCCCATAACTAAGTAAAAGTGGTGGTTTTTTTTTTTTTTTTTTTGGTTTTTCGAGACAGAGTTTCTCTGTGTAGTTTTGCGCCTTTCCTGGAGCTCACTTGGTAGCCCAGGCCGGCCTCGAACTCACAGAGATCCGCCTGGCTCTGCCTCCCGAGTGCTGGGATTAAAGGCGTGCGCCACCAATGCCCGGCAAAAGTGGTGTTTTCTATGGGTCTCAGTCAGGTGTTTTTGAAAGACCTATCCTGGGGGTTAGAGAGATGGCTCAATGGTTAAGAATACTGGCTGTGCCAGGCGGTGCATGTGGTGGCGCATGCCTTTAATCCTAGCACTCAGGAGGCAGAGGCAGGCGGATCTCTGTGAGTTCAAGACCAACCTGGTCTACAGAGTGAGTTCCAGGACAGCCAGGGCTGCATAGAGAACCCTGTCTCAAAAACAAAACAAACAAAAAAAAACCCAAAAAGTTAAGGCCAATCATCTCAGCTGATGCAGGGATAAATAGGGACGTGCAGATGTCCCTTTAGTAGAAGACATCTTTGGGCACCTCCCTAGGAGTGGGATAACTGGATCATAAGGGAGTTCTGTCGTTAGTCTTTTGAGAAGCCTCCACATTTCTGGAGTGGCTGCACTCACTTACACTCCCAACACTGGATAAGAAGAGTTCCTCTTTCCCCATATCCTCACCAGTACTTACTGTCTTTTTCTTGATTATCATTCTCACCAGAGTAAGATGAAGCCTCAGAATAGTTGTGATACATGTATACAATAGAATTTTATTGAGCAATAAGGAAAATGAGATTATGAAATTTTCGGGGAAAAAAGGATGGAACTGAAAAACTTAAGTGAAATAATCCCTGCTCAAAAAGGCAGATCCCACAAGATTCTTTCCTATGTACAGATTCTCAGCTCTGGCTGTTAAATATGTGTATTCATGTGGGAGAAATGTGGGCAAAAGCCGGGAAACTAGAAAGGGCACATAGGACTAGGGGAAAGCATCTCTAAGCGGGAAGGAAGGGTGGGGAAAACAGTAGAGCACAGGAGGGGGAGGAATCGTGGGGCAGATGAGCACATTGCTGGTGGAGCAGGGGAGGGCTGCCTGGGAACGAGAATCAACAAAATGAAATAGGTGGCAAAGCCCCGATGGAAACCTACAGTTTCGTAAACTGATTTTAAAAATAAAAGGAAGAACGCTGTGCGGTGGTGGCGCACGCCTTTAATCCCAGCACCTGGGAGGCAGAGGCAGCCTGGTCTACAGAGCGAGATCCAGGACAGGCACCAAAACTATACCCTGTCTCAAAAAACAAAAGCAAAAACAAACAAATAAATAAAAAGGAAGAGCCACAAGGGCTCAAATGGGGTAAACCTGAGTTTGATCCCATGGTAGAAGGAGAGAGCCAACTCCTGAAGCTTGTTCTCTGGCCTCCACACATGTGCTGTAGCCCGGGTGTGCTGCGTGTGCACACACGTACTAAATAAATCAATATTGTAGCTAGAGTTTTCCTGCCTGGCCCACAGTCAGGACAAATCTCTGTCACCCGCCAGTCCCACAGCCGCTCAGACCCAACCAAGTAAACACAGAGACTTATATTGCTTACAAACTATATGGCTGTGGCAGGCTTCTTGCTAACTGTCCTTATATCTTAAATTAATCCGTTTCTATAAATCTATACCTTGCCACATGGCTCGTGGCTTACCAGCATCTTTACATGCTGCTTGTCCTGGCGGTGGCTGGCAGTGACTCCCTCCGCCTTCCTGTTCTTTTAATTCTCTCTGTTAGTCCCGCCTATACTTCCTGCCTAGCCACTGGCCAATCAGTGTTTTATTAGCAACACATTTGCCATACAGAACATCCCACAGCACAATGTAAACATTTTAAAAAGGAAAATGGCTTTCATCATAATACCTTTATAAGGATTTCGTTTATGTTACTCCCATTAAAAAGAAGACCAGTTAAAGAGGGGAAAGTTGATATGGAGTGAAGAAGATGGTCCAGTGGATGGAGCACTTGCCCCTCAAGGGTGAGGGCTTGAGTTCAGATCCCCGGATCCACACGAAGCTGGGCGTGGGGGTACACATCTAGCACTCTAAGGATGAGGTGGGAAATGGGGGCATTGGACTCCCGGAACCTTGAGTGTCAGCTCTCCCTGTTCATGCAGTGGTAAACGGTAGACTGCAGGGAAGGGCTGACACCCGTGCATGCTGTGGCACACCACACCCGGGGAGTTAAGGGAGGTTCTTGTGTGTTTGTATAGTTCAGACCCTTTCACAGCTGATAGTCAAGTGATTCAGCCACTTCAGGAAGTAGTCTGTCACATTTGAAAGAGTGAAACATACAGTTTCCATTGGACCCGGCAGTTCTACGTCTGGCTGTCACCTGAGAGCAGTGAAGGTATGTGGCCATTCAAACATAGGAACATGAGTATTTGCAGCAGTATTGTTCACAACAGTCCCAAGTGGAAACAACCTATGAGTCTATCAGTGGTAGAGTGAGAAAACAAAATGGGGCGCGTCTACATGGTAGATTGCTATTCAGCCCAGACAAAAAGGTACTATGTTGAACCTTCAGAGTGTGGTGAAGGAAGGAGCTTCCAGACTCAAGGGGCTACATGCCACATGATTCCGTTTGTATAAAGTAGTGGATGAGTAACTCTTCAGAGGCAGAGAGTAGTTGGAGGGAGACAGAGGAAAATGATGGCTAATGGCCTGAGGTTTGTAGGAGTGAGTATTGTACAGTTCTGTAAATGTTGAATAGCCATTGAACTATGTTCTGTAAACAGGTAAGTTGTGTGATATAAATTATGTCTCAGTAAAGCTGCATTAAAGAGAAATTAGCTATGAATGGGATGATTCAATTTTGGAACAATTTCTTCCCATCTCATTAGAAGCCCTGGGAGTGGATTGGGCCCTAGAGCCATAGTTACCACTTCCTTCTGTAGTATTTCCTGATTGTTCTTTCTTGTGTGTGTGACAGGATCCAGTAATGCTCCCCTTATGGTAAGTAGTGGGGCAGTGGGGGCATCAAAGATACTAGTTAAAAGTGAAATTGCTAGCCGGGCGGTGGTGGTGCATGCCTTTAATCCCAGCACTCAGGAGGCAGAGCCAGGCGGATGGATCTCTGTGAGTTCGAGGCCAGCCTGGGCTACCAAGTGAGTTCCAGGAAAGGCACAAAGCTGCACAGAGAAACTCTGTCTCGAAAAACCAAAAAAAAAAAAAAAAAAAAAAAGGTGAAATTGCTAATTTCCTCCTGTCCTGGCCTAGTGTGTGTTTTTCTGTTAGCCCTGGCTAGCCTGGTTGGCCTCAGACTTTCAGCAGTCCTCTTGCCCTCTGCCTCTGCTGGGATTACAGATGTGCACCAACACACGTGCCTACCTGGCTGCCTTTGCCTTCTGCTGACCATTTTGTGACCCTTTATAAAGGAAACAGAGCTGAGGCCTGGGAGGTAGAGAGGTTGAAAGGTGAGACCATGGCTGCACTCAGCTGTAAGGCAGGTCTTTGGCTCATGGTCAAGTGTCTGGTACAGAGTATTGCGGTACAAGAGGGAAGAGTTAGGGCTGTAGGGACCTGAGCAGTTTGGTGACACTGAATCCTTGAATGGCCTTGTGGCCAGTATCTTGAGAAGGGAATAATGGAATTTTTGTTGATATGTTTTATCATCTCCACTTAACTCACCTTTTTGCTTGATATATTTTCATATTTCATAATCTATTGACATAGGTCTGAAGTCCATAATGGCCATTGCTGTGTTGTTGTTTTGTTTTTTGAGACAGGGTTTCTCTGTGTAATAGCCCTGGCTATCCTGGAAATTGCTTTGTAGACCAGGCTGGCCTCCAACTCACAAAGAACCACCTGCCTCTGCCTGCCCAGTGCTGGGGTTAAAGGCGTGCGCCACCATGTGTGGCCTTGACTGTCAGTGTTTTAATCCCAAGGATTGGAATGGAGCTCCAGCAGTAGGGCGCAGAGGCATCTTTTGCAGTCCCTTACATCTCATCACTCTTGACTCTACACGGTTTATGTCATCCTGTCCTCCCAGTGCCCATAGCATTGGTGTTCTCTTTCGTCTCAGAGATAAGTGTGCCTTGTCCAGGGATGAAGAGTTCCTGGAGGACAGTTTACCCAAAGCGGGTTTATGAGGCATACTGGAGAGGGTCTGTGATTAAAACTCACGTGGACTAGAAGGGACTAACACTGGAAAGAAGGGAAATTAGGATCTTGTCCTGGGTCTCCCCATGCAGAAAGTGGCCAGACTGGGTCGGGGCAGGACTGGGTATCAGACTACTGTCTCTGTCCACTGCTCCTCCAGAAGCCCTGCTTCTGGGTTGCAGGACTGCCTCTGCTGCAAAGCTGGGCTGGGCCTTCTTAACATACCCTTCCCCAGGGTATGTGCTCTTGAGCTCAGAGGCTCACCAGTTAGGGGGTCCAGCTTTCAGCCATGGGGAAGAAAACTATCATGGGCTTTGTGTGGGTGAGAACCCTCTATTCCGGTGCTGTGTCCCTGCCCCCCACTCCCACACACACACATCCCTGAGTCTGCAACAAGCAAGTTAGAAACCCTTGGATCATTCTGATGACCTTAACTGGAAAGGGCCTACAGAAGACCTGCCTAACAGGCACTTGACAGGTAAAACTCATGGGGTGGTGGTAGTTCTGAGCTCAGTGTGGGTACCAGGCCTCATACCCTCAGACAAGGCTCCACCCTCATCCTCAGTCAGCAAGATGTTGGTAAAAATGGATCCATAGAGCTACAGAGGGAAGCAAGCCAACCGAAAGTATACACCTGCTGCTCCAAACACTTAGTGCTAAGAAAGGAAGCCTACCAAGTAGTAGGCCTTGGGTGCCTAGATGAGAAGTTGCTGTCTGCCCCAGAGCCTGCCCACCTGCAGCTTCTGGAGCAGACTGACAGTGTTTCCCTATGGAATCTGGCAATGTAAAATAAAATAATAATAAAAACTGGCATGATATAACACATAGCACGCTATCTGCCTTCCCAGAGTGTCTGTGTTTGTGGGATATTGGGAGGCTAACTGTCCAGGCCTTTTTTAAGAAGTCCTCTCATCCAGCCCTTCACTTCAGTGGAAATCTCTCAAAGCTTTCCTTTTCTGATTTTGGTTTTCTGTTCTTCATTTTGGTGTCTTAACTGTGCATGTGTGCATATGTTGATCCCTGCCTGTCAAGAAGTTTCTGCTCCTTAAAGCCCTGGCAGGTGTAGGTGGACCTTTGAGTCTGTCTCCCAGCCTCAGAGCTAATGTTCAAGGATGTGGCTCTACCCTACCTGCTTCCTTCTGTCTTAAAAAACAAAAACAACAACAACAACAAAAAAAAAAAAAAAAAAAAAAAAAAAAACCCTTGCTCTTGAATCTGCTGTCTCAGAGACTTTTCCTCACAGATCTGAGACTAGGATCTTGGCTCCCTGTTCTCCCCAGCAGTCCTCACTGAGCTGTTCTGTCTTGCCCCCTCCTCCAGTGCAAATTAGGACACTGTTCTCCAAGTAGGTGAAATCCAGCTGGGTGTCCTCTAAAATGTCCAGCTTGGCCTGCCCCACCATGGATGGTGGGTAGGACCTGGTGTTGTGAGGACGGAGGACTGAAGGAGAGGGCTGGGTACTGCTGGTGGCTGTGGGACCTGACACCCCTTTTGAGTGACTTGTTTGTGCTTGCAGCCTACCACCCTCCCTCAAGGCACCATCAACATGAACCAGTGCACAGATGTGGTGGATGGGGAGGCCCGCACAGGACAGAAGTTCTCCCTCTGCATTCTGACGCCTGACAAGGAACATTTTATCAGGGCAGAGACCAAGGAGATCATCAGTGGGTAAGTTGCCCAGAGCCACAGGAGGTACCATCTGTTTGTCGACCCATTTCTGCGGACCCCAGGGCTGCTAGGTCCTCAGAATTCTTCACTGGTTGGTGCCTCCCCCTACCCCTACGCCTGTTCTCACCCTGTGCCTCATTGGTACTCAGCTACATAGTACTGCTTATGCCTTCCCCTCAGACAGAAGAAGTCCTCTTGTTTCAGGCTGTGTATCAGCCCTTTTGAGAAACATGTCTGTCCTGTGTAGCACTGAAAACTCGAGGTGATTCACATGCATGTATTTCCTAAGTGATGAACCCCATTCATCGTATAAGGCTGAAAGAGGATAGGTGTGTCAAGACTTTGGAAGAAATCAATTTGGGGTCGAGGGGAACAGGCTGCAGCACAGGGTAGAGGACATGAAGTCCTCTGGTTTAAGCAAGTACAAGGCCACTGGGAGCATTGCCTTCCTCTAGCATCAGTTGTATCTCTCGTGAGGCTGTTTAGGAAGCCAGCCAGGACTGGCCAAGGGATATCCTTTGCTGGATGACTAAGAATTCCCCTTTTCAAGCTTCTGGGGACAGTATGGAGAAGTGCTTTGTGTGTCTTCCTGAGTTTAACCCAGAACATCAGATTTAAGAATTTCAAGGGCTTCTAATGAACCTGTGGTCTGTGTCAAGGAATCTGAGGGTTGGGGGCAGGGGAGCAGTCAGGTGTGAGCAACCCTCTGTACTCCTGACTGCACCTGGTACTACCTGGCCTGATCCAGAACACCTGCCCCAAATGAGTCTTCTTGGGGAACCTCACCTCCCAGGCTTGGATCTAGGGAAGGCTAAGTGGCCTTTGGGATTGAAAAGGGCGTCTGAGGTCCTCAGGACAAGCTGGGAGTATCTGGAACTGGGTCACTGATGCCATGTGGTTCAGAGAGTTGATATTTAGCATCTTACTGACTGATCACTTTGACAACTACCTTGGGGTCCTGGCTCCACTCTAAGCCACCTCTCCTTGGTTACTCCTCTGTTGTCTGTTCTGTCAGCATGTACCACAGGGGGCCTGCTAGGTTATTGGTTATTGATACCATGATAAACATGGTTATTGATGATCATTAACTGACCAAGATACCAGCAGCATGTGGCTTCAAAATCCTGTATGCAGGCTAGTACTCCCGGGGATCTATGGCTTATGTGGTAGGTCAGTGGCGTGGCCCTAGTTACAACAAGCCACCTGAAGCTCTTTCTCTCCACTCATTCCTGAAACCCCTCCTCTGACTCAAGCAGCCGCTTCTTTAGCCTTGCACACATGCTGGGATCTTTGGTACCCATAGAAGTCAGGTATGGCACAAATGTTCCAGGAACAGGTGTTTTACCCTCACTTTCTGTCTCCTCTAATCTTGATGTCCTCTCGAAGGCTGTTGTGGCTCTTCATCTGTGTATTCCAAGCCCCATTGGCCTACATGCTCTGGTTACATCAAAACCAGTTCCTAAGAAGATACTTTCACCAAACTGGATGGGGAGAGCAGGGACATCTACCATCTACCCAACCTTCCTCCCTGCCTTTCCTCTCAGATTGGCTGAAGGAAGTGGGTGGTTCATTCTCCAGCTCCTTCTTGCTAGAAGTGACTTCCTTTTCCAGAGGATTGCTTGGGGCTCATTTTTGTTCTCTGGCTCACCCAGAGGCTAGCATCCTTTTCTCCCTACCCTACTGTCAGCTCTGCCTACTCATTCTCACTGACCTAGTTCTGCCTTCTGGAGCTGGAGAAACTTGGTACCCACCAACTTCATGTCCACTAACTGACCCCCATCTCTTCACTGGATTCTTGTTCTTAACATTTCCAACACCTCTGAATATGTTGGATACATCCCACTGGACTTCCTTGACAAAGTCACATGTAGCTAGGTATGGCAACACACACCTGCAATTCCAGCATTTGGGATACTAAGGCAAGAGGAGGGTCAGGAGTTCCAGAAAAGCCCAACAGTCTGAGCTACATAACAAGACCTTGGTTTGTTGTTTTAAGTGGGAGGAAGAAGGGAGAAATAGGAATGTAGACCTGCTCCATTATGCCTCAGCCCTGACAACACTAACTCTGGCCATTAGCAGTGACCGAAAGTCCTAGGCTTCCCTTCCTTAAAAACTTCCCAAGTTCCTAGGTAGCTGAGTAGCTGAGCAGTCCAGCTCCTCTTGATGACTCCACCCTGTCAAGGCTCCTTGGTGTTGACAATGGTTTGAACATAGGGGGCTTTGAGCACTTTGGAGGTTCTACAACCTCTGCCATATGCCCCACATACCTGGGGGCCCAGATGGGAAGGTAATTTTGACCTAGGATTCTAGCGAAGTTGTAGGAGTCACTCCCTTCAGGCATGGATCCTCAGGTATCTGACAGAAATCTCAACTGACACGGAGTGGTTCCAAGACCCAGTCTTCCTGGAAAAGAGGACGGAGCAGGAGGATAGGGACTCCATGCACTGGGAAGCCTGCCCATCTGCTAATCTTCCAGATGTAACTCCTTCCTTTCTTTGGGGCCATGGAGAAGTAACCTACAGGACCCCAATGGCTCTGAGAGAGTAGGCCTTTGGTTGTGCTCTTGGCAACTTGTGCATCCCTGGGCATGGATTGAGATGGGCTAAGTAGTCCTGTGTGTAGCAACTGTAGTTCCCTGTACAAAACTTGGCTTCCCTAGCTACCAGCTCCCAAGGCTGCTCCAAAACGCAATGGGATGCTTGTCTTCCTTCCTGCAGCAAACCCAAATTATAGAAGCACCTCAAGGAGCCCTTCTCTTGCTCCAGGGGTACTGATAGGTACAGGAATGTGGTTACTGCCATCACTGCCTAGGCCTGGACCCAGCATGGGCCCTTGTGTTTTGTGAAGTTTGGAGCCTTGTCTCTCTTGTGGTTCTTACAGTTACTGCTTGTCTAGACAGAAGGCTGGCTGCTGTACCCTACTTGGCCATGGCTGAGGCCAGATTTCAGAAGCAAGTCCTCTATCCTTTATGTTACAGTCCTTCTGCAGTTCTGAACGTGCTCTCATTTAGCCACTGGTCTCGGAAATGAGATGTG
Source organism: Peromyscus aztecus (assembly GCA_902168405.1). Classification (NCBI taxonomy): domain Eukaryota; kingdom Metazoa; phylum Chordata; class Mammalia; order Rodentia; family Cricetidae; genus Peromyscus; species Peromyscus aztecus. The sequence goes on along the minus strand of CABHPQ010125794.1, from coordinate 6,096 downwards.
CTCCAGGGGCTAGGGTACCCAGGGCTCTGGTTAGGTAGTGGCCGTACCAGATCTGGGATCCTAACCTTTGCCCACAGCTCTTTCTCTCTCCGTGCTTTCTGTTGCTGGCCCAGAATGGCTTTCTAAAATGCAGGCTTTGATGAAGGAGCCTTGGCACCTGTGTGGCCTTGCCCAACCCTGGGTGCCTGGCATGTTTGCTGTGTGAGTAGTGGTCTGATTGGTTAGCCTCTCACTCCTGAGGTGACCCACCATGGGAACTTCGCTGATATAACTCCCAGTTTTCTCCTTTAGACCAGTGTCTGCCCCAGTAGCCCTAATTATCTGCCAGGGTCTGGCTGTGCACTTGTTAAATCCAAGTCTGGGAAGAGGTTTTAAAGTTGAGACTAGGTCCTGAGAATAGGATCAGGAATGGGACAGTGATGTCCCTGCATTCCATAGTGCCTTTGGTGGACCCTGCCTCTTTGTCAGAATAGAGAAATCTTCTTGCTCTGAGCCCATGGTGGCCGTGGAAGGGTCATTGTCTAGCCTAGTCCTGATACAGCCTGTGCTTTTCCTGGCTGGGGTAGCCTGCTCAGTGACTACTGAATAGGTATCTCCAGAAAGGGCGCCTATGGGATTGAGGTCTCTACCACCCCAGTAAGGCCTGGAGTCGTGGATCCTGAAAGCCAGGGATTTACGTGGTGCTATTTCTCTTCCCTTCTTCCCAGGTGGCTAGAGATGCTCATGGTATATCCCAGAACCAACAAGCAGAACCAGAAGAAGAAACGGAAAGTAGAGCCACCCACCCCACAGGTAGGCTGGTTGGCATGTCCCTAGTGGAACTGGGCCTGGGAAGAAGTGAGGGCAAGAGGGTGGGGAAAGGTCTGGCCAGGGCTCAGGTGGTCACAGCTTCCATGCCTCCTCCTCCCTCCTGCCTGTACTGTAGGAGCCACAGGCCACATACCATCCTCTTTGAATCACTGAGCAGAACAGCCTGCTAGAATGCCCTGAACTGTCTTCAGGAAGGTTCCGGCCAGCAGGCAAATTGCATGTGTCCCTTCCCCTGCCTATCCTGTCAGCCGCTGGGAAGGGCAGAGAGATCTATTCTTCTGCCCCAGCCAGAGGAAAGCAGTGGCCCTGCAGACAGCAGGCTAAGCGACAGGGAAGGTGAGCCCTGGAGGGCCCCTGCCTTGACTCATGTGATCAGAGCTAGGTGGCTGGGAGAGCCTCACCAGACCTAGTCCCTTCCTCCCTCCCTCCCTCCTTCCCTCCCCCCCCTCTCTCTCCCCCTCTCCTTCCCTCCCTCCTACTAGCCAGTATTCTGGGCTCATTGGCGGAAGGGCTCTGCCCCCATTCTCACTGTGTTCACCACACCCTTGAGCTCTGGAAGGGTGAAATCACCATTCTGAATTTCCAGCAAAGGCCATTTGCTAGGGTGGTTATAGTACTTAGTGTTCATCTTTTCCCCTCTCTACCAAATGTTGCCCTTACCAGGGTTCTGGCCTACATTGGATAAATCAAGCTAGTCCTAAGAATGAGCAAGATAGGTCTTCTGGGTGTCATAAAGCCAGAGTCCTGTGGAAGCAAAGAGAGGCAGCCCTGGGCCAGGCAGTCTTTGCTGGCTATTCTGACTCCCTGGGCTGCAGAAGTGAGACAGGCAGAGGCTGCTGGTCTGGGTCCCCACATCCCTAGGACTGCTGTGGACAGTTTCTCCTTCTAGGAGGGTGCAGCCCAGGCCTACCCTCCGTTAACCAACATCCATCCTGCATCTCATCCTTACCAAGGATGCCCAAAAGGCACCTTCCCTGGAGAGCAATGCCCCTAACTAGAAGTCATTAAAACATGTAATCAGAGAAATGAAAACATGCAATCAGTTTCCGGGAAACTGAAAGTAGAGCCTTCTGCTAGGGAGCAGCAGTTAATGCTCAAATCCCCCAAGCTGCCTGGTTTGAGGGGAAAAAGTCCTGGCTGAATAACAGTGGTTAGGGTTACGCCTTGTTTCTATGGTGATGCCTTGGAAACACTGCAGCATAGAGCTTCTGCCTCCAAATAAGGTAACTCCCCATGTACAGGAGACAGCCTGGGTCAGGCTAGAAATTTGGATGTGTCCCCTCCTCCATGACTTTGTCCCTTCCAAATGATGCTGCCCTGTGGCCAGGCTCCAACTCTCTAGCAAGTAGAAAGAGCCCTATGATCCCAGAACAGGGAAGTCCCCCATTCCCTGAGGATATGCCTCAGAACCAGAACACCAAGTTCCCAGCCTCTTCTACCAGTGTTAGGGCACTGCCTCTCCCCTTCCTCCCACAGCTGACCTCTGGTTGGTCTCAGGAGAGAGACAAGGACTGCATTTGGATTGAAGTCTCTGGGTACACTCCACATACACATACATAGCCTGCTGCCAGAGACATTTATGTGTGGCCCTTATGGTTCTGTAGATGAGCATGAAGCTCTGTTTCCACCTCTCTCCCTCCACAAGCCTAGAAGAGTTTCAGTTTAGACCACTGAGGACTAGAAGCCTTGGTTTCTGCCAGGTCCAGCTAAATTCAGCTTGATCCTGAAGAAACTTAGATGGAAGAGGTGATGGCCATCATACATACACTCCTAAAGAGAAGGCCTAGAGTAGAGGGAAACAGGAGTCCCCCAAGGCATGACGATAGCAAGAGTCCCCCAGCTCTCTCTCCCCAGGTCTGTTGCCCACATGGACCTTGGGAGAGTGGCTCTCTTCTCTGCTCCCCCCCCCCCGTCCCAGCCCTTGACAGAGACCTGGGTGATGCCCTTGCTCTGTATGTTGATATGTTGAGCATTCCCTGTCCTTCCCTAGGATTCTTGGTTTCTGTAGGGTCTCTGCTGCTCTGTATTTCGAGGCAGGACCCGTCCTCCTCACTGTGGCCCTGTTCCATTTTCATGCCAAAGAAGTAGAGAATGGTACCCTTCAAGAGGGAGCTTGCTCCCTTTTTCCTTGGCTCTAGAAGCCCTTCTGAGTGCCTATGATAGGAGCCAGGGTTCATCACAGTGTTAACAGCATGAACATGGTAGCTGGCTGTCTAAGGATATGGTGCAGTGAACCTAGGTGCCTGTACCCTTTGCTGACCCAGGCTAGCTCTGTGCAGTGTGAGCCTCTACTCCCCTTTGTGGCCACATCCACCCAATTAGCTTTCTCATCCATCCGTGTAGAAGAAAAAGTGAATGAAAAAAATAAAGAAATAAAAAGGAAAGGACATGGCTTCTAGGTATGGCAGAGGAAAGGTTATTATGGATACGTGGGAGAGCACAGCCAGAGGCAGAGACATGGGGGAATCCAGTGGACATGAGCAGACTGAGTTGGGCCATGGCGGGGACAGTGATGACAAGGTGCAGCAGCTAAAGGTACAGAAGGGGTGGATAACCAAAATGGCTGGATTAGATAGGGAAGAGCTTCTGGGAGAAGGGCCACCTAGCCCCTGGGCTGAAGAAGTTTAACGTAGGGGGTAGGGTATGCCAACCATGCTCTGTAACTGGTAGGGACTGAGGGATGTGGGAAAACCTGGAAGCCAGGTCCCCTTTGATATGTTAAATAGGTACCTCAGCCATTTGTCCCAGGGATTGAGACCTAACAAAAGGATCTTGCCCAAGGATGGGGGACCTTTACCCATCCTCTAGAAGACAGAGTATTGTTATAAAGGAGAAAGAACAAGTGGTTCAGAGGTGTGGGTCAGGCCTAATTCTCTGGCATGAGACCAGATGGCAGTGGGAGGTGGATATTTATATATCACCACCTCTTCGTGGCAAAATAGTAATTGACTGAAACCCTCCTCTTGGCAGACCCCTCAGCAGAATGAATGGTTGGGCATAGGACAAGAGTGGGTACTGCAAGATGGCTGGGGTTCCCATCCTGTCCTCGTCTGGGCTCAGCATCTAGAGAGTCCAACTCTCTGATTACTTAGAAACTGGATTTCTGTGTCTACTGAGTTTAGCCTGCCCCACAAACCCTTTTCCTCAGGGCCATATTGCTTCTGTGCCCTAGGAAAACTGGGGAATGACTTGGAGTACCAATAAGGAACAACTTGTGCATGAGAACACAGTGTGCATGTGACAGGTGTGGGTGTGCAGGTTGGAGTGGGATGTTGTGTGTCTCACATGATTCCTGATGATATTCACAAAGTGTCACAGGCTGAAGTGCTGAAACAATAGACATTGTCTTTTCTCAGAATTCTGGAGACTAGGAAGTGCAAGGCTAAGGTGCCAGCAGACGTGGTGTCTGGTGAGGCCTGCTTCCTCGTCAGTCCTCTCTCACATGGTGGAAGGAGCAAAGGAGATAGCCTGGGCCTCTTTTATAGGGTACTGATTCCATTCATGAGGAATGACTTAACCACATCCTAATGGCTCCACCTTCACAAATCATCATCTTGAGACAGGATTGTTTTGTTTTGTTTTGTTTTGTTTGGGTTTTTGTTGTTTTGTTTTGTCTTTCCAAGACAGGGTTTCTCTGTGTAGTCCTGGCTGTCCAGGAACTCTCTTAGACCAGGCTGAGCTTTAACTCAAGAGATCGGCCTGCTTCTGCCTCCCGAGTGCCGGGATTAAAGGCATGAGCCACCACCGCCCAGCCACGGGATTGGATCTCTAATGTGAATGAACAACTGTTGAGGCCTTAGCTTTTGTCTTATTTCAGTAGCTCTTTCACATCATCCCTGGTGTTCCATTTAAGCTGAAGAGTAGGTAAGTAAGCCCACAGGGTGCTGTGGACTCCGCTGTCTGCATTGACCCAAGTGTTCTCGATAGCAGTGGGTCTAGCTCAGAAGAATAGTCTCCTCTTTTGCCTTGCCCTGGCTCCCTTTGTTTATGTCTCAAGTACCTGTGAGTACAGGAATGACAGACTGTGAATCACCTCCTATGGACTCCCCCTTAATAACTGGGCTGCTGTTCTAAGCACTGTCTGACAATATACAGAGAGAGCTTGGTGACATGGCTCTGGTAGAAACCAAGGACCTTCCCTCTGCAAGGTCCCTTGGACAAGGCACTATGGGACCACAGAGAACAATCAGGAAAGAATGGCTTCCCATCCCCCAACACTGTTTTGCTGGCCTTGTGTTCCTTGTAACATAGCAGCAGGACCTCTGAGCTAGCTTGGGCTATCTGCTCATATGCTGCCGCCCCTCATTGCTGTCTCTCCAGGAGCCTGGCCCTGCTAAGATGGCTGTCACGAGCAGCAGTGGCAGCGGCGGCAGTGGTGGCAGCAGTAGCAGTATTCCCAGCGCTGAGAAAGTCCCTGCCACCAAATCCACACTCTGGCAGGAAGAAATGAGAGCCAAAGACCAGCCTGATGGGAATAGCCTGAGTCCAGTTCAGAGTCCCAGCCAAAGCCTGCCTCCTGCTGCTTGTACCCCACGGGAAACAGGGCTAGAAAGCAAAGAAGGTGAGTAGAAGCTGATCAGCCTGTGAACCTCCTTGTTGTGGTGAGCCACCTTGTACTGCTGGAGTGGGCTTCCTTCCAGTGGACAGGAATGGCACTGGGGGTGTGATACCGGAGTCCTGGCACGGGCCCTGAACTTTTCTTCCCTCTGCATATCAGTTCTGGGCAGCACTGGCCTGGCATAACTGGGTTCCTGGCCTGTGAGCTTCAGCTTGGCTTCTCTACCCCACCCAGGGAGGGAAAAGGTGTGACCCCTCCTCTGCTGGCCTCAGGAGAACTTCAGACAGTGTTCTGCCTCTGTGAGGAGGCCTCTGTTCCTGTACTGCCGTCCCTACTACATTAGCTCTTAGAACCCACTAGGTTAGGTGCCTCCTGTCTTTAGAGAGCTAGCAGTTAGGGCAGTACTGCCCCTCTCCTCATCATTATCATCTTGCTCGGCCCCTGGCTAGGAAGAAGGGCCAGTGCGGAAGCCATTGACATCACTGTGCCCATCACAGTATGCTATGCTGCCCCAGCAGAGCTAACTCTTTCATCTCTGCCTCCCTCCATCTGAGTTCTTCAGCATACACACGAATGCACATTTAAAACCCTTGTGCTCCATCTCATGCCCACCAAAGCCCTCCTCCCTGCCTCGAAAATGTACTGAGAGCCTGAAAGGTGTCTTGTTTGTTGGTTTCTTCCTGTGGTCTGGTAAGAAACCATTGGTTAGGATGGACTCCTGCTTCCCC
>CABHPQ010125791.1:0-10211 GCA_902168405.1 Peromyscus aztecus | reverse complement strand
TCCATTTCCAGAATGTCCGAAAGTAGAGCCACCAGCTAGTAGTCCATGATCCAAACATGAGCCTGTGGGGACATTTCAGATTCAAACCATAACAGGTGTTAAGAAGGTGGCATTCCTTTATGATTTTGCTTAAAATCCTCCTGATGAAAAAAATTTAATTAGACAAAAATATCTTATTTGGTCATGTAAATGAAATAAATCTGTTCAATCTGTTCTGGTCATTTCTAGAAGCTTCGAAGCTTTTCAGGGGAATGCTGAGAAAATATGATAAAGTCTTAATAAAAATGAAGAGGATCATTCTTTACGATTATATTTAACCAAAATATATCTAATTATACATAACAATAAATCACTTTTTATTTGTAGGTGATTTTAAACAGATCTCAGCCCTCTAGGATAGCTCCATCTGTTTTAATTTTGTGATTAAGTGAAAAGCTTTAGATTTAGGTTGCCCTAAATCAGAAAGTTACATGGGGATAAAGAGCTCACACATAGTATGTTTATCCAGTGCCTCATTTCCAACTACATTTGTACAGCAAGTCACACTATGGTTGGCAAGCACTTTGTCAATGCTGCAAAATGGAACCAAGGGGCCGCATTTGCCATGGAAAATAAAAGTGCCCACTTGCCATGCTCAACCAAACCAGATCATCATCAGGATTCAGGCAAGTCAAGGCAGCTCTCCGTGCCCAAGAGGCTTGGATCCCAGGAAGCACCTTTCCAAGCAACACCACTTCTATCTTCTACAGGGTCCCCCAGGAAGCTGCTGAGTTAGAGATGTTCTATAGGACATGCCCTCTGTCAGAGCAGCTCAATTCAGCTTCAGTGATTATTCTTTAGAGGTCCAAATTTAGGCAATCGAAAACAGGGAAATAAACATTTCTTTTTGTTAGAAATATTTGGTTTTTGTTGCCTTATTTGGTTTTAAATATTTTTTACCCCTTTGTGTGTGTGTGTGTGTGTGTGTGTGTGTGTGTGTGTGTGTATGTACACCTGTGTTTATATGCATACATGTCTGTAAGTGTATGTCTGTGTGTGTCCATGTGGGTGTGAGTGTGTATGCGTGTGTGTGTGTTTGTGTTCCTACATTCCATGGAACACTTGTAAAGATCAAAGAACAACTTTTAGGAGTCAATTACTCATCTCACCATGAGGGTCTGGGGATTAAGTTCAGGTTTTCAGGCTTATTAGCAAACCCACTGAGCCCCCTGACTAGCCCTCACTACCTTATTTGATATATAACTGATTGTGTTTTACGTTAGAATTCTAGAATCTGTTTCTTCTAAATGGTTTGTTATTAAAAACAAAATTGATTATGATTAAACAACAATTCACTATTTTTTGTTCCTACTTTTAAAGTTAAATTCCCCATGAAGAGTATTTAATGTTGTTTTACAAGTGCTAGCATCAGGATGTGAATAAGTATTGTAGCGTGTCAGGTTGTGAGGACAGATAGGTTTGAGAAATGCTGGCCTAAACCAAATTACTGAAACCAAATTATTTTATTTTAATTTTAATTGTTTTTTACTGAGGTGCTTGGTGAATCCTGGAAGTCACTACACCATATCATAATTTTCAGAATTATTTTTCCCAGATAATATAGTCTTCTAATGATTCAAAAACCATTTTGGAAAACAGTGTCATACAAAATTCATTGTGTAAAAATCACACTTTTCAAACAGAGAAGATGCACATTTTGTTTTACTGAAACTTCTCTCATTAAATGATCACACAGGAAGTCAGATATTTAAGAAAAAATTAGTTTATAGTGTCAAAAAATAAATGGTAAGTACATGCACCTACCCATTACACTATAATTTGTCCCCAAGCAACAATAATAGCAAATAACTTCTAAATGCCAGACTGCCTTTGATATTTCCTGTATCAAATCAACAACCTGACTCAAAGAATAAAAAAGTGAACACTGCTGAGCAACTGTTTTGTTGCTTTACTCTTTTTTTTTTTTAGACATTATTGAAGAACTATATCAGTAACAAGAATATGAGGTAATAAGATAGGAAAGACTGAGTGTTTAAAAACAAAAGGCAATTTTAATGGGTCTGGAAAGATGGCCCAGCAGTCAGTGTTATTGATGCTTTTTCAGAGAACTGAAGTTCAGTTCCCAACACCCATGTAAGGTAGCTCACATCCACCTGTGTAACTAGTCTTTCTCTGTCCTGCCAGACAGCTCCCAAATAATGACAAAGAAACTTATTAATTATGAAAGTTTGGCCTATAGCTTAGGCTTGGTCCTAGCTAACTCTTGTAACTTAACCCATTTATATTAATCTACATTCTATCATATGGTATTACTTGTTTTCCATACTGTACCTCCTGTTTCCTCTCCATGTCTCCTGGCTCCTCCTGCCCCTCAATTCCTCCTCCTCTTCCTTCCTTGAACAAGAAACTCTGCCTGTTCTTCCTCCCTAGTTATTGACCCTTCAGCTTTTATTAAACCAGTCACAGGAATATATCTTCACGAAGTGTACAAATATCCTACAACACACCTGTAACTCCAGCTCCTGGGCATCCAACACCCTCTTCTGTACTCTGCAGGCCATCTCTTGTACACACACACACACACACACACACACACACACAGAGAGAGAGAGAGAGAGCGAGAAAGAGAGAGAGGGAGAGAGAAATAGAGAGAGAGACCTAGAGACAATGACAGAGAAAGTAAACATACACACATATGTATATATATATGTACATATGCACATATATATATATATATAATAAATCCTTTATTTAAAAGATGAAGTACAGGTCAGGTGGTGGTGGCGGACACCTTTAATACAAGTACTTGGGAGACAGAGGGAGGTGGATCTCTGTGAGTTCGAGGCCAGCCTGATCTACAAAGCGAGTTCCAGGAAAGTCGCAAAGCTACACAGAGAAAACTTGTCTCAAAAAACAAAACAAAACAAAACAAAAAAAAGATGAACTACAACTTTTTTTTTTAACTATAACCTGCTATAAAGCTACAAAGCACATTTTGCATATCATCCTTCAAAGGAGATCTAACAGAAATTCAATTTAATGTGCTGTGTATATACTTTTGGTAATTTACAATAATGTGCTAGATACTACAGAAACAAATGCCAAAGTATGAAGCAGTCCACTCGGAAAAATAATAAGGATTTTGAAAAACGCAGAATTGAGTGTGTGCAGCACAGGGAAATGTATATCCCCATTGTAGAGTGCAGAAAGCTTATGTGAGGGCATGTTGTTTGTGTTGGCTTTGAGAAACTGACAATCTTTAGATTGTTAGAGTGCGGGGAAGTAAGCAGCCTAGAGAGCAGCCACAGTCTTTGTAGAATGGTGACAAGAGTGGGTTCTTCTGAGGCTATGGATTTACTCTTGCTATTTGAATAAAAGGGATGGAAAGGGAAGATATTTTGAACCAATGAACAAGGGCCAGACTGTGAAAGGTGTCATTTATAAGCTAAGAAACTTGTGCTTACTTTGTACAGGAAATAGAGACAGACATGGCTTAATGCAGTATGCTAACCTGAGCACACACATGCTTTGAGTATGTTATGGTGCCCAGGGCTGTGGAGAAATGACTGCTTATTTGAGAGGATAGATTCTTGATAAAACATCTACACATAAACTGAGGGCACTCACAGAGTATTGGTTTCCTGGGCCATACTCTAACATGCTTTAAGAAGAAAAATGCTCTATTTAGTGTTATTCTTTACTTTCTTTGCTGAAAAGAGATCTGGTTTGTATTTTCTGCCACTAAAATTAGGATTGCTGACTTGTCTAAGAGTCCAAGTGCCATACTCAACAGACCAAATGTCTTTCAGAGGTACAATGAACTCTACGAATTTATACCATGAGTTCTACATGTCTTTAGACAGGATTTTCACGGGGTCTTCCCCAATCAAGCCTGATCCATATCAATCTGGAATGAATCCACAGCCTATCATTTCCTGTGTGAATAAAAGTGTAACCTCTTCCCCAAAGTAATATATCTTTTGACTCCCATTTTGAAGTTAAGACATTTTTGAAATGTGTTAATTCAGCTGTTTTCATAATCTAATGTGTCTTAGCACCTGTGGTTCCTTCCTCATCAATCAGAATATCTAAAGACAACAAAATAATATACAGGATCAGACAATCTGTGCATTTCCAATCTTTAAGTTTTGTATCAAATTTACCTTTTATCATTACTAAGGAAAACATTAAGTAGTCCCTGTGCTTATGAAGGGTTTTTAGGTTTTGTTTGTTAGTTTGTTTTGCTTTGCTTGGGAAGAGAAATCTGTTCTGTTATTCAGTCCTGGGAATGGAACCTACTGCTTTGTACCCTCCACCACTGGGCTGTCTACAAGTGTTCCATGGAATGTAGGAACACACACACACACTCACATGCATTCAAACTCACACACACACACACACACACACACACACACACACACACACACACACATGCAAAGGGGTAAAAAAAAATTCCAAATAAGGCAATTAGATATTGATAACAAAAAATGTTTATTTCCCTGTTTTTAAGTGTTTAAATATGGACCATATCTATAAGTAGTGCTGTGGAATGTCATTCTGTATGCTGTGAATGTGTGTTGCTCTGATTGGCTGATAAATAAAATGCTGATTGGCCAGTAGCCAGGCAGGAAGTATAGCAGGATATAGAAGGATAAGCAGAAAAGAAAAATTTGGGAAGAGGAAGGGCTGAGTAAGGTGTCATCAGCCAGACACAGAGGAAGCAAGATGACAAGGCAGAAGTGAGAAAAGGTGCCAAGCCACTGGCTAAACATAAATAAGAATTATGGGTTAAATTAAGTGTAAGAGGTAGTCAGTAATAAGCTTGAGCTAATGGCCATGCAGGTTGGGTCCAAGTGACTGAGGGACCAGCGGGTGAGAGAGATTTGTCCTGACTGCAGGCCAGGCAGGACACAGGAGAAAACTTTCAGCTACAGTATACTCAGTGGTATATTCTCCTCTTGGTTTTCATGTTAATTTCTTTTATTTTGGAGAGCCATTGTGACCCAGAAGGAACAAGAAAAGAACAAAATAAAATAAAATAACACAATAATGCAAACACAGGGGCTGGAAAGAGGGCTCAGCAGTTAAGATCACTTGCCACTCTTCCATAAGAGCAGAGTTCAGTTCCTAGCACTCACATCAGATGGCTCACAGTTATCCTTTGTAGTTCTGTGGGTTCGGCCACCCTTTTAAGCACCCCAGGGATACCTGCACACATGTGCACAAACACACAGAGAGATAAACACACTTACACATCTTTATTTTATTTTTTATTTTTTATTTTTTTTGGTTTTTCGAGACAGGGTTTCTCTGTGTAGCTTTGCGCCTTTCCTGGGACTCACTTGGTAGCCCAGGCTGGCCTCGAACTCACAGAGATCCACCTGGCTCTGCCTCCTGAGTGCTGGGATTAAAGGCATGCGCCACCACTGCCCGGCACTTACACATCTTTTAAAAATACATAAAAATATAAAAAAATACATCTTTTAAAAATATCACAAAGAGAAAATAATAAAGAAAAAGGAAACCAGAGTAAAAGCTTGCCTCTCTGTGGCCCTTAAACAGCTGTGATACTCATGAGGAGTATCATGGCGAAATAGATATGGAAAAAGTGAAAGGCAAACAACCAAAGGCAGTGAGGTCTATAGCCAATGCATGTTATGTTAATTAACTCCTCTACCTGCTACTCATCACTGTTGTAGACTGAAGCTGAGATTCTGAATGATTTGACTTGATAACACCTGGCTTACTCCTTGAGTTGAAGATGAATGTCTTTTCCTCTGAGCAAAGGATGAATGTGGCTGCTGAGACAAATGTAACAGACCTTGCTCCTCCATGCCTGGCCTCTGCATATGCAATAAGTTCTATGCTCTGGAGTAAATAATGTTCTAGATACAATATATACCACTGGGCTTCTAATTATATTGAGCATAGGATTGTCACTAGCAGAACAGACAACTGGAAACGTCAGGAACTTTTCCTTCCTTTTTGTTTCACAATGAGCCTGCTGTTGGTAGGTAAAATATTTATGTGCAAGAGATCAGTGTCTCTGCCAAACAGCTCCATTCACAGTTCATATGGCTCTTCTTTGAGTGTGTGTAACTTGACCTTTTTTCTTATTCATTGTGGAGTAGGGAAGTGATAGCTCCCTGTAGGCTTTTGGGGTGTTTCTCCATCCTTGGATGTTTTTGCCTAAGCCAGTTTGATTTTTTCCTTTATCCCTTCATTCAACTTTTCTGGTATCCTCACTTGAGTATACCTCATGTCATTTTGAAATAGTTAAATTTTTTAAAATTTTTACTTGTAAGCTGCAGTCTTGCAAAGAACAAATTGCCGTCAGCTAATGTTCATGATGTTCAGAAATTTTGCACACTTCTTTTATACCAGAGTAGTACATTGGAGCAGTTCCATTTAGATCAAAACAAACTAATTGTCAATTCTGGTAGGTAAAATTAATTTCCTTGGGCATATATAGTTTTCAGCTGTAAAGGAATCATTTCCTTCAGCAAATATTCAAACAAGCATAGCTTTCTCTTTTTCTTTGTACCTTCACAAAACTAATTTTTAGTCAGCATACCAAATGATGGGTTTCATTGTAACATTTCACATACATGTATGTCATTGTATGTTGGAAGACATTGCTGGCTGGTCAGAGGTCACAGGCTCCTCATGGCCTAGCAGCTTATCTCAGTAAGCTCAACCACATGGAGCTTCCTCGCTCCAGCAGAACTTCCTGCCTCTACCTGCCCTTATCTGGAGAATGTCCCTGGGCCTGGAGGACTGACCTGATCTGAAAGCTGTCTCTAAACCAGATGCCCGATTCTTTAGCTTGACCCTTAGTACAGATCCCTGCTAAGAAGATTTGTGCTGAGAGATTTGCTATAGGACCCTACTGCCATATACTAAGCCTTGTGATAGGAGCGTGCCACTTAAAGCAAATCAGTGTTTGTCCCCAGGATCTCCAATCCTATGTATTCCTTATACTCTGGAATAAAATTTAGCTGATTCACCAAAGTCTGTCTCCCAGAGAGCTGTTTCTGTTTATGCTCATGGGCTGTGTACAAAGCTTTCTGTCGCTCCTTCTGCCTCTTTCCCCTATTGACCTGGTGGCCAACAGGCTGAAAGGAAAAGAGGACCCCCACAATTATACATTATTCTTATTCATCCCCTTATACCATTGCTTTCCCTTGTCGCAAAGCAATGAATTACGTATACTCATAAATGATTTATTATTTTTAAAGAATACTAACTTATAACCTTAAATTGGGGTGCATTTAGTACAGAAAACCATGAATGAATTTCTTATAGCTATTTAATAAAGAAAAATTTCCAAAATGTGTTTAATGTTTAAAAAGTGATTATAATGTGTGGGAAGGTTGAGATATCTATGCATACTGCTCACCCCACTGACCAGCTGACCATTTGTTTTTCCTAGTATTAATCTATTATTTGCAGAAAAAATTTTGAATTATTTCTACATATATTCATTACATAATCCGTTGCTGAATCTTGTGAAATGGATGAAGCCAAACTGGAAAACCAGTTGTCCACAATAAGATAGTGATGGTTGAAACAGAAAGTTACAAGCCCTCTTTTCTTTCATGTATGTCTTGATGATAAAATTTAATGAACTAGAAATTGTATGACCAAGTCTTTAATGGAAAATGTTAGAATGAGAATGGTGTACAGGCTCTAGGGCATAAGGACAATGTTGTGTTAGCCATTGCAGAATGCTAGTGAGATGAGAAGAGGTCAACAAATATTTATGCAATTATTGTTATAATTTAGATATGTATTCACTGTTAATTATAGAGTTGGGTTTTGGAATACCACAACTTCTCTATTCATTCTGAAAACACTGGGAGAAATCATGCTCTCTTGATAAATTAAATATGATTTCACTTACATGAAACTATAAACATAACTGAAGTTTCTTGTAGACAGCAGATGTACAAGGAATCCTACTTCTTCTCTGGGCCCAGGTAAATACCATTCATCTTCCTTGTGTTACTCTATTGGTTTAATATTGACAGAAATATTACATTGACCAAAGTTATATTCATAAAAATATTCATTCAGAGCTATAACAATATGGAGTGAGTGTAAAGGCTGAAGGGGTGAGCACTGGAAAATCCTAGAGGGCCCTGTGTCAGAGGTAGTTGATCAATGAGATATGAGGTTATTCTTGAGTCCCCAAGTGTTTTCTTCTGCAGCTAGACCAACTGTGCTTGCTAACAATTGTACACATTGGATTTAGGCTTCTATCCTCCCACAGAGACAAGGTAATCTCTTCGTTTATGATTGCTTTTCCAAAAGATAATGTCCAGGTTCTAAGAGAGATATTCTTCTTTGATTATAAAATTAGCAAAAGGCTGTGAAATTCATATAAATTTTAAAGGGGCAAAGTAAGGACTTCAAGAAAAGGGACATCATCAGGGAACCTGTTATTGATGTTGAAGGTTATGCCAGGCACTCTGGGTTAGTAATATTAAAGTGATACAATCAGAGTGGATTTTTTAACACCTAAAGTTGGACTTATTCATTGAGAAAGAATAACTTTCAGGCAAATGTTGGCAAAAGACTACAGAGAGGCAAGGCTCTTTGAATAAGATTTCTCCAAACATGGAGTGGGCTTCTTCCTCACCTTCTGTGGCTCTAATCACAACTGTGGCTTGGGACACTGTATAGTGTGAACTCCTAGAGGCCCTAATGTAGAAAATAAACAGAAGTCATTTTCCTTTTTAAAGGTTTCCTATCTCCTTGGTCATAAAGGTTTCTCTTACTTTTCCTTTCCTGGCCCCTTTCAGCTCATTTCTTTTTTTTTTTTGACTCGGAGGAAGCACTCCGTCAGAGGGGAGAGCTAATTTCACAATCGTTTGTGCCAGTTCCTCTCTAAACACAGATATATTTGCTTTTCTGTGCATCCAAGTAAGATATTGCTGTAGACTAAAGCGCAACGGACAGTTCAGACTCAGTTCCAAGGGAGCTACAGAGCCACCACTTCAGTTTCAAGGCCTGAGCTCCTCTGCCCCTCTCTGTAGCTGCTGACCACCCTCCTTCCCAGGTGAGACACAATGTTTCTCCATCAAACCATGGGTGAACACTCCATCCCTACGGTGCTGAGATGAGCATTACCCCTTCCGCCACCTACATTCTGCTTCTCAGTTCTTACTCATCTCTCCTTGATTCTCCTCTGTAATTATACAAATCGCCACGCCTCTTCCTCTGTGTAATTGTTCTAAATCACTTTCTTTTTTCTATGAACCTTCTATTTCCTTTCTTTTATAAGACACCTCTGAATACTTTCAGATATCTCAGTTCATTCTTAGCTTAGGCAGTAAACACTCTTTAGAATGACAAAAAATTCTTAATGCTTCTTCTAAAAAAAAATATTTCTCACCTATTTTGCACAGGAAACTTTCAAGCTCCTTGGCAAATGTGTGTGTGTTCTTATGTCCTAGAGTTTTTTCAATCAGTGTCATTCATGGTGCTCAGATAGTCTGTGGATTGACTGAGTTTTACACATAGCCACAGTCCCTCCCCTCCTGTTCTTGCTTTGTCTGTCAAATAACACAAGTTACAAAACACACCATCCCACCCATGCACACACTAATTGTTTCCTCCACACCCATGAAGCAGTTCCACACTTCAAATAGTCAAGTGGACACTCAAGAGAAATGCACATGACTGAAAATGACCACATACCAACAGACAAATGAGTCAATGAATAGGATGTTCAGAAACCCAAGCACAAATATAGTGCACAGCCTTATCTAACTCATGTTGTGGAAGGGCAGAGGGAACTGTATAATGATTTTGTCTCATTGAGGTGAGAAAATGCCTTAAGGCAGAAAGAGACTGTTCTTTTGCTATACCCAATTCAGCATATTGGTGTCATGTAACAAAGGCAGAGTGGGTGTTATACAGAAAATGCTATTGTTCACAGGTATTGCGCACTCCTTTGAATTATAACTTTTAAAATATAGAGAAAATCTTTTCATGTTTATTTTCAAGCATCCGGCTGTTATAAATTGAACTGCCCACGTGATTATGAGAAGGTGACTGTTTTTGCAGTCAAAATTACAGGGTAGTGCGGCAATCACAAGTATGAAGTCATTACCACCTGTGACATCAATTATACTTATTTGCTAGTTAGTGTAACACAGGAATGGAATACCAGATTATATTTGTTGTCATGAAAAAAAAAAAAAAAA
>CABHPQ010125787.1:0-22810 GCA_902168405.1 Peromyscus aztecus | reverse complement strand
TGTTACCCTCTCCTGACCTCTCTGGACACCAGGCATGCATGCACATAAGGCACATACATAGATATAGGCAAAACATTCATGCATATAAAATAAATGAATCTAAAAAATTTAAAAGAACGTATATACATTTTCCCCTCAGTATGTATAGGACCTTTAGCAGACACATTTTCATATTTTCAAGTAGACTACACACAACCTCCCATATACTTTAACATCATTTCTAGATTCCTTTTAATGCCTAATATATGTAAACATTTTGTAAATAATGGTTAGGGTATTTTTTAAGGTATTAATGACAAAGGGAAAAAGTCTTTGCATATTCTGTACAGATATGATTAATTTTTTTCTGTTTTTATATGAGATTGTTTGAATTCACACATCTCACGGATAAAGAGAACAGACTATGTGTTATATGTGCACACATATACATTATGAATGTGAGTGTATTATGTGCCCTATATGTATTTAAGAATATCAACATAAAAAAGTAAACCTAGGTGTGTGGTGGCTAACCTTGGTTGCCAACTTGACACATCTGGGAAGATGGAACCTCGAACGAAGAGTTGTCCCCATCAGAGTGGTGATCTGACCTTGTCTGTGGGGGTATTTTCTTGATTGCTAGTTGATCTAGATGAGTCCAGTTCACTGTGGGCAGTACCAGCCCTAAGCTGGTGGAATTGGGCTGTTTAAGAAAAGTAGCCTGGGAGAAAGCCAGGAATCACATTTCTCCAGGGTCTCTGCTTCAAGCTTCCGCCTTGAAATCCTACTTTGTCTCTGCTCAGTGATGGGCTGCAAACTGCGTGCTGAAGTTTCCTCCTTGAGTTTCTTTCGGTCATGGTGTTTATCACAGCAACAAAAAGAGAAGTAGGGCACTAGGTTACTCCACTGAATAAGTCCTCCAGTTCTGCCTCAGACCTGTGGGCACAGACTTTAATTATTGGTGTCATAATTATTCATCATGTCTGTCCTAGTTTGCTTTCTCTCGCTGTAATAAACACAACTAAAGACAACTTGGAGAGGAAAGATTTATTTTTAACTTACACATTCAGACACAGTTTACCATTGAGGGAAACTAAGGCAGGATCTCAAGTCCAGAATCTGGAGTCATGAACTGAAGCAGAGACCACAGGGAATGCTGCTTCCTGGTTTGTTCTGCATGGCTTGTTCAGCCTGCTGTCTTATATATCCCAGGACCACCTGCCAAAGGTTAGCACTGTCCATGATAGGCTAGCCCCCCCCCCCACATCAATCACTAATCAAGAAATTGCCACCAGAGAGTTTGCATACACAACAATCTGGTGGAGGCATTTTCTCAGTTGAGGTTCTTTCTTCCTGTATGTCCCAAGCTTGTGTCAAGTTGTCAGAAACTAATGAGCATAGTGTCTGTGCAGTCAAAGAGGTGATAAAAACTCAGTTTCCTGAAACACTCTCCCCAGTATCCTTACTTCACATCAACTGCCCATGTCTCATAAACTCAGACAACTTCTCTACGAGGGGACCCATGTTCATTGACTCAAGTGATTTAACACATCATGGTGACTAGTGTTCTAATATTAGTTTCCAATACCCAATAATTGTTGTCTAATGAATGGATCAATGAATAAAAAAAAAGAAATCTGATTTTGAACTTTTGTGCTTTGAATTCTTCAGGCAGTCTGTTCACTTTTCCAAAACTGCAGTGTGTATAATGGAAAAAAAAATCCAAAGTACCACACACAGGAGACTGGTTAGATATCCCAAAGAGCATCTATGCAGTAGTCAGCCATCCATGAAAGGAGCAAACAACTCCATGAACAAGATGGAGCAATTCCTGGGCCTTACTAGCTGGGAGAAAGAAGAGAAAAGGCAAAAGAGTGTAAACAGCATTTGTTTAATGGAAAAAGAGAAATAAAAAGGTACATATATTAGCAACTTTTTGACCCTCATAAGATTTATTTAGTTTTATTATGTGTATGAATGTCTGCCTGTCTGCCTGTGTGTGTGGACCACATGTACGCCTGGTGCCTGGGAAGGCTGGAAGGGCATGTTGGTTCTCCTGGAATTTAGTTACAGGTAGTTTTGAGCTACCATGTGAGTGCTGAAAACAGAACTCAGGTCCTCTACAAGAGAAGTAAGCGCTCTTAACCTCTGAGCCATCTCTCCAGCACTGACCAAAAACCTTTGGAAAGATAAAGCCACAAATTAGAAAAACTGGTTTCTCATATGAAGCAGGTGTGAATGGAATGGGTGATAGATTAGGAAAAATTGAAATTGTCCAATATCTTCTTGCTATTTTATTATGTTTTGCATTTTTCAAATAAAATGAAATCAGTGAGGAATTGTAGCTCATGCCTGTAATTCTAGCATATGGAAGGTTGGACAAGGGGGTTCTAAATTTAAGGGCATCTGGGTAAGTCAGTGAGTTCGAGGCCACTGGGAATATCACAACATTTTGCTTCAATCAAATAAAAATATATTAATAAAATGAAGGCACGTAAGGTGTTTCAGTGGGTAAAGGAACTTGCTGCCAAGCCTGATCATCTGAGTTGTAGCTCCAGAACTCACATGGTTAAAGGAAAGAATTGACTCCCTCAAGCTGACTTCACAAGTGTGCTGTGGCACAGACACACACACACACACACACACACACACAAATATGTAAGTTTAAAAAATAAATAAAATGAAAGAGATTTTAAAACTCTAAAATTGGCTTAAAAGAGAAACAAATAAAATCAATTTATATTGAACTGATTATAATAATACGGGAAAAATATTTTAATGTCACAGCTCTAAGTGTCCAAATCATCAGTAGAAAATACACTAAGAACACCTACAAGAACAACTGGAATATTACTATTAGGCTATTTTTGGTAGAAATATTGGTTGTGTGATCCAGAAAATATGTTTTCTCTATTGTAAGACAGAAAAAATGAACAAGAATATTGATGCAGAACTGTGATGGTCACTGTGGCTCCTAAAAAACGTGAAGCTGTAGAAGCTAAGAAAGGCTCGTACATGTGGAAGATTCTGTTCACTGGACTATATCAAAGGCGAAGCAGGACAGAGAGACGCAGAAAATTAAAGGGACATAGGCAGGAGCAGGAGCCGCTCACGCTGAGGTCTGATTGCAGTCTCTGGCTGGGAGGGGAGAAGCAAGCCTAGCATGGCTAACATCTTCGCCATGAAGGTTGCCTACATAAAGACATTCTTTTTATGTAGAGATCGCAAAGAAGTCCGCTATAATAACAGTGACCCATGCTCAAGGCCTAAGTGTGTACGGCCACACACTGCCTTTGTTGCCTCCCCAGTGTAAGCCTACAATTTTCTAGGAAGCTCACAAGCAAAACAAGGAACTCCATTTACAGAAAAGCTATGAACTAACTCCCTGGAACTTTTTGTAAGCAACTAGACAAGTGATATAAAGTATCCCTGGTTTGTAGAAATTTAAGTTTTATACTATTCTCCAGCTGTAGTAATTTTATAAAACAAAAAACGATTAGACATATTCTGTGTATAGACTTGTATAGTTTTAAAAAAATAAAGCTCAACTTACATCAAGAATTTTGTAAAAGAAAATGAGACAAAAAGCCAACAAACATTTGAAGGAGATGTAGTATGTTTATACAGATATGATAAAAAGAAAATCCTTTTGGACTAGAAAGTATTTTATATGATAAAATAAAATTTTGTTCCACAAATAAAAAATTGTCCCAAACTAGAAATAGAGGCTAAGACAAAACCAGATGCTTAAAGTCTGTTACTTTGTAAAACTGAATAAAAGTTTGTGAAAAATAAAACCTAAAGACTGCATAGATATGACTAATTAACTATTAAAAATTCTTAAGGTCAAAATTAAATACAATGTAAAATTAAAGCCTAATTCTCTATATACAGCAATATGATTGTCTTAAAATGCTGATTTGTTCCTAATGACATTTACCAAAAACAGACAGACTGTTAACTACTCAGGAAACAGATGCTTATCAAAGTCATGATATATTTTAAAGTCTTTGCTTTTTTTCCCCTAAGCTTTAAGTCTATACTATCAACAATTAAGATTAAAATACTCTTCCTTCTTCAAATCTGATAACTGACCTTATGTGCATTTAACACTCATTCGCAGAGGCTGAAGTCAATGAGGATGAAGAAACTAAGAAGATAGCTAGCCAATATTATGGCCTTTGACTCAAGTCATTCAGGTACCAGGCCTTGCAGCTCAGGCAATTCACTCCTCAGAGAGGTCATGGAGACCAAGTTGGACTCTAGCCTTTCTGCAAGGAAAAGGTCACTGCAGAGAAAAATGTCCTCAGTGCTTACATGGAAGTCACATGGTTAGCAAGACCCTGACCTATCCCAGTAGATTACACAACTGGTTGTGAAAAGCTAAAGGACCCCAGAGGCTCCTCAAACTAACCCTTAAGGAGGTGCAGCTGAACTTAACGGTAAAAAAAGAAAGGTAACTTTTGGCTATCTACTTGGTTTAAACACACAACAGGGAAGCAAAGTTCAAAGACTGGAGTAATTAGAAGTGACACAAAACAAACTGAGCTAGAATTTTTAAAGGACTCTGAATACTATTCTAGCTGTTATGGAATCTCTTCATGGTGTGATCATGTAGTTTCCATTTTTATGTTATCTGTAGAGCTATTATAGGGCTTCAGTTGTCATATTAAAATTCTTACTAAATATTCTAAAAAGGCTTAATTTAAATGACACAGCCCAGGGAATTTCACATAAGTGTGAAGGAAAAACGAAATGGTACAATTATACACAATAGTATGGCTTTAAATACCCCTGCTTTGGGGAACACTTTTACTATTGCTAAGATGGAATGCTGCATGTATATTCCGGATAAATTCACTAATCTCTCATCTGCTTTACACAATCTACAAAACCAGACTCAAACCTGTTAGTTTTGGATGGAATGGGCTGACTCAAAAGGACACTGAGATAGATTACCACAGCCTACATAGTTCATTAGAAGAGTTATTAATATCATAGACAGACAGAAGAGGAGCAACAGCCTGCAAGGGAGAATTCAGGCCCCTGCACCAGAGAGAGACAGTATGACAGTACACGTGACAGAGAAGGTATTGTCTTCTGATACCTTTTGAGGATGAGGAGTGGGGTTCACAGCCAGGGCCTGCAGCCAGGCTCTCTGATTTCCAGGCAAGATGCAACACCTCTCTGATGTAATCCCACTCTCCAGGTGACATGTCAAGGAACTGACAAGCCATCTGAGTCAGGACTCAGACAATGCTCCAGTAAGTGCCTGTTAGCATCTCTGAGAGTAGGTCTGAGGAGGGTTTGGATGCTAATAGTACGTTCTTACAAATCCCATCAGGCACCACTATCTTTTTATGTTAGAATTAGACCTCCATATCTTAGTGAGCAAATGTCTTACCCCTTTTGTAATCTTAGTAGTAATTCTATCAGTCTTGGAACTTTATGTGCTTAACTGCCATCCTAATTTTATCTCTTCTCATTTATAGTCCAACTACTCTCTGATGATCCTAGAGCATTCATTTCATATTCCTGGGTCCATTCACTTATTCTCTGAATTCTAAAAGTAAACAAGAGTGAAACTCTATGTCCCACTTGACCCATAAATACTCAGACCAACCCAATGCCCATCTCAGAAATTATTTTAGGGTTTCTTCTCTTGAGAAAGGACTGTTTGGTAACAAATTAAATATTAGCAGGCTGCGAGCTTAACTGAGACTGGGATCCTCTTTCATAATCAAAAGCATGTAAAAACTGAGAACAGAAACTTCAGGATAATGATTGCTAGTCAGATATTTGGATTCTGAGTCCTATCTCTGGCCCTGGGCAGGGGTGAGGCAGGGGATCCTCATTTCTTTGAAGTTCATTATTAGATAACAACTATATAAACAACTATCTAAAGTAGTGAATTTATCTGGAACTTCCTTTGTATTATTTCTGTGTAGCAGGACATATTTCAATAAAGAACAAAGATCTAGCATGGCCCCTTACTAGCAAACCAAGCAGGCTTGCTGACCACCTGGACAGAGCAAGTCCCTCAGGAAAACATGCTCGTTCTAAAGACTGGAAATAGGAAGAGACTTGGCTAAAATGAAGATTGGCAGAATGGTCCCTTTGGCAATTGTTGACTTGTTCTAGTTTGTTTTCTATTGCTGTGAGAGGACACCATAATCAAAATCAACTTAGGGAGGAAAAGGGTTTATTTAATCTTATAACTTTATAGTCCTTCATGAAGATATGCCAGGGAAGGGATTCAAGGAAAAAACTAGAGCAGAGACAGTGGAGGAATGCTGCTTACTGGTTAGCTCTCCATGGCTTGCTCAGCTTACTTTTTTAGTACAACCCAAAACTACTTTTCCAGGAGTAGAACCACCCACAGTCATTAGTCAAGACAATTCTTCCAGACTTGCCTATAGACCAATCTAATGAGGCATTTTCTCAACTGAAGGTCCTTTTTTTTTATTTCCAGAACGTAGCTGATGTCAAGCTGCCCAAAAACTAATACACAACTCTCACCTTTCTACAAACAATATTTTCAAATAAAGGATGAATATTTACTGATGGCTCCAACAGAAGGGTCCCTTTGGCCATTGTGTGTTCTTGTCTCTTGAAAGTGCTTTACAGAACGTGCTGGAGAGATGGCTCAGCAGTTAAGGGCACTTGCCTGTCTTGCAGAAGACTGGATTCAGTTCCAAGAATCCACATGGCTGTTAATAATCATCTGTAACTCCAGTCCCAACACCATCTTCTGGCTTCTATGGGCACTACATGCATGTAGAGCATATACATACGTTCAGGCAAAACACCCACACACGTGAAATAAAAATAAATCTTTAAAAATAAAAAGGAGCCTTCTACTTAAATCCATGATAAATTATGCCTATCCTCTACAGTATATATTTATATGTCTCATCTGAATTCTCTTGAAGCAGATCATAAGAAATAAGGAGCAGAGAGTAGTCTAGACCAAGATTCTAGTGACACAAGGTGCCCTTCAATTTGTTCATTGTTTCCTTCACTCATTAAGTCCCATGATTTGTGCAGTTGGGACTTATTAACCATCTATCTTATTGTGCATTTTATGGCATCAATTTTGTATAGAATTTCAGTTTCTTTAATTATGCATTTCTAAAATTATCCTAAGATTAGGATTGCAAAATGCAATCTCTCAAGGGAAAATTTAAGTCTACCAAAGTTTAAAGGCTTGCTCAAGTGACCTAGATGCCATGCCAAGATGAGGATTCTCAAGCCAGAATTGAAAGGGTAGCTTCGATGAGTCATTTATTTGTCAAGTTTAGGGTTGTAACTTTCACAAACTAGAGTCAAAGATTTCAACTTATAACCTAAATTCAACAATTTAAGTCTTTTATCAAATCACACAACTAGTAGAAACATACCCATATCCTATTTTGCAATATTTCATACCATATATTGTAAAAGTAAGTAAAATATGAATGAGAAAAGAGGAAGATAAGAGTATCATAAATGGAAATGAATTCATTTAAGTGTTGAATCAATGTTGAAAAGCACAGGTAATTTAGGACAAAATAATTAGTTACCAAAAGGTAGGTAATAGTCCCTTGAATCAGATCAGGTAAGTCAGTATTGCTTATTGCTAACTTCTAAGTATGACAGAAAAAAAAAATAAAGGTTACTTTGAGCGTTCTCTCATCAACTCATATAATATTATCTACTTGTTTCTGTCCTCTAGGACAGGGTAGGCTGTTCTCTGGAGGAAGGAGATATTGCCTTCATTCCAAGAAGTTTGCCATTGGATATGACGTTCCTAGCACTGAAGACTTGATGCACTAGCCCTGTTCTCACCAACATACCTACACATCTTGTGTAGCCTACATCACCAGCTCGCCCCCTATGTACCACCATTCCATTATCCTATGTCGTGTTCTATGTTCTCCTCACTAGGGGAGAAATCACTTCCTGAAAATATATACATCTCCCATTTGCTAAATCCCCATTTTCCATGGCTTTCCTGGGGTTAATCCTTCTATATTCAATTGTATTTGCTAAAGTTCTCTAAAGAAATGTAGTGTGCATGAGAAAAAGGAGAAAAGAAAAGGGAGGGAGGAAAGAGGGAAATGAAGGAAAGAGAGAGGAAGAGAGGGAGAAAGAGGAGAGAGGAAGGGAGGGAATATGAGGGAGGGAGAGGAGGAGAGGGGAGAGGGGAGAGGGAGAGGGGTGTATGTATCTAAAGTATCAGTCCACCTTATTACAGAGGCCAACAAGTCCCAGCACGTGCAGGATGAGTATTTAGGCTGGAGGCTTGATAAGGTTGGCACTCTCAAGACTTAGACAGGAGGAACCAGCATTTCAGTTTATATATATGCCAGGGTAGGAAAATGACAAAGCCCATTCTCAAAGCAACCAAGAGGAGGGATTTTCTCTTACTCAGAAGGTCATCCTTGTTAAAACAGTCATGCTTTCAACTGTGGAGGCCCATCCACACTAAGGAAAACAGCCTACTCACTCACTCTACTGAATCAAGCATCAGTTTCATCCCAACCACCCATACAAAAATCTTTGTACCTCATGTCCCATCCAAACTGATAAATAATATCAATCATCACACCAACCATTGCATTTAGAAGATGAGAGTTGGGTCTCTTTTCTCACTGTTTCTTCTTCAACACTGCCATCAACTTCTATGTTCACAATCTCCCTCACTTTGATATTTGTTACAGAAATACCCAAAGGAAATAACTTGTGTTATGACTGCAAGGCATATATACATCTTTAAATTTTCACTAGTTACAATTTTGAAAGTAAATAGAGAGAGGAATAAAATTAGTCCTAATTGTATTATTTCACCCAATAGATCCAAAATATTATTACTCCAACATGAATCCATATTTTAAAAACACTGACTGTGTCACCTAGCAACTCACCTCTCAGCTCAACTCTGACCTCACCACACATTAGTGGCTCTGTGGTAATAAAACTTTGAGACGTTTTCTTCAAGCAAGCAAAATGCTCAACTTTCTTCAGCAGAAGGGGGTTGCAGACAAAAGGAACAGCTCTTTCTGGTTGCAGAGTGCTGCTGCCTTCATATTTTCTTCTTGTCATTACCAGAAATTTTAAGATCAAAGTCTGGACCCTCATAGACTTGACAAGACAGATGCATCTTCAATATACCAGTTAAAGAGATGAGTAATAATGAAAACAGAGAAAAGACATGTCCTCATTGTCCAGTGGCCTACTGTCTTCAAGGCAATGGCATATGATTTAGGTTTAAATATTGCACAGATTATAACACAGTAGTGATTAACTCTAAATTACCAACAATGCATTCTCCTCACATTAAAGAAAGAAATCAAAGCACTTCCCCTTTGAGTCATTTAACCAAGAGTGATTCCAGATTTGAATTCTCTACTTCACGCTCCCTGCGTCTTTCGTCTTCTGTCTGGTGTATCAATCTGAATCTGTGCCTGCCTAGATGCCGTCACATTAATTTGTTTGTCCCTGTGTCTGTGTGTCTATCCCTATGTGGATCTGTCTTGTGTGTGACTGCTGTGTGACTACTGTGACTATATGTGTATCTATGAGCATGAGTGGTTTCTGTCTGTCACAGAGGACTTCTCTCTGTATTTGTTAAACAGTACAGAAGCATCACATGGGGAAGGAATGGGGTACTTTACAGAAATCTTTAACAGAGTGTTACAAGGGATCATGTCACTGGCTCCAACTTATCTCAACTGACCCAAAAGACAAACATCATTGTTTGTCAACCAATATCCATAACGTTGTTTTCAATCTGTGTGGTAGATTTTTAGGAACTTACTCTCAACTTCTGTGTTTACTGATTTCAGCAAATGATACATGTGCATTACTCTGGGTCAGGGGCAGAGAAGAGTACATAACTTAAGATTGCAGCTATGCATTAACTTAGGTAGTAAAAGTTAATTACATGGGAAATCCAAGGCAAGTAAGGTTGGTCGTTACAGTGTTCCCTTAAAGTCAGGTTAAACAAACAGTTTGAGTACACAGCAGACTAGCAGTCTTAAGTGATTTCAAGGTGTATTATTAACTTTGAATGTGAGGCCTAGCAAAAGTTCCTTTCTCTCAGAGTGTAAGAGGTATTTTCAGAATATTT
The DNA here is from genome assembly GCA_902168405.1 of Peromyscus aztecus. Lineage (NCBI taxonomy): Eukaryota > Metazoa > Chordata > Mammalia > Rodentia > Cricetidae > Peromyscus > Peromyscus aztecus. The sequence goes on along the minus strand of CABHPQ010125787.1, from coordinate 12,720 downwards.
GCATAGCCACAAAATATAAGGATAGAAAGAAGTGTGCATAGCTAAATAGTCCCATCAAGTGTCGTCCTGTCCATCACTGACTCATCATTTTCTTATTAGCTGCAGTTTCTCCTGCAAGGTGGTCTGGTATTGTCAGATCTCTGTGAAACCTCATCCTCGGAGACAAGTGTCTCCTCTAGCTGACACCAGGCTTTATCCCTTCCCTTCCCTAGCAAGAGATTCTCGGGGGAAATTCCAAATCCTTGAGGACCATTATTTCAATAGTCTGCCAGCCAATGGGAGGAGCTCAAGTACCTCTTTTACAGAATCTTTGTTATTGTAAGGACAGTTACATGGCTCCTTCTGAGTTATCATCAGCGTCTGCTGTCCACAGCACATTCATTTTGCATTAGCAGATTCAGAAGCCTACAAGCCTCCTGGGCAGCTCTACCACTTCTCCATACAGTCCACCCTCATGCCACCATCCTGATAAGCAGATTCTTAGCCTCCCTCCACATGCTATTCACCACCTTCCCACGTTGGCCTTCCTGACAGGGACCCTGTATACTCAGTGCCACATTTTACATAGCCTACGGTTTGTATCCTTCAGCACACCTGTGTGCCTGCCCACCAGCCCTAGCCCTCCTATTCCCCCACAGTGGTACTTGCTGATTCCTTGACAAGCTGTGGGGCAGCTCTTGACCATGCAATCCATTGGGCTACAACCACACCTTCCTCAACAGTGTGAATCTAGCCTTTGAGAATAGGCTAACTTCCAAATGTGCTCCTCTTTAGAAACTTCCATAGCTACTGAATATTTATTCCCACTGTCTTTACATACTCACCATAGGTTATAGTTAATAAATCTTTACAGTGAACCTTTCCTGCACCATGTAATATGTGCCTCCTCAGTGGACCTTGAAATCATACCTATTATGTCCTTTTTCTAATACAATGTGTTTTAAATTTAGTGTTTACTTTGATTGCATATCTCAGTTCAGACAAGAGATTGCTGGCTCCAGTTACTGATTAACTAGCACAGTTCTGAGATTTATCTTTATTTTGTGTGTATATGTACCACATTCACGCATGTGCCCACGGGGAGCTGAAGAGACAATCAGATTCTCTGGGACTAGATTTACACACAGTTGTGAGCTGTCAGTATGGGTGCTGAAAATCAAACCCAGGTCCTTTGCAATAACAGCAAGTGTTCTTAATCACTAAACTATCTCTCCAGCTCTGGCCGCATAATTCTAGTTCCATTGAATTCTACTCAACTACTCCAACATAGTATATCTAAATGGAGTCTGTGGTAGTTTGAATGTGATTGGCCCCCATAAGCTCACAGGGAGTGACACAATTAGGAGGTACGGCTTTGTTGGAATAGGTGTGTTGCCTTGTTGGAGGAAGTATGTTACTGGGGGGATGGGCTTTGAGGTCTCCTATGCTCAAGTTACACGCAGTGTTACAATTCACTTCCTGTTGTCTGCAGATCAAGATGTATGACTATCCAGCACCATGTCTGCCCACCCGCCTCCATGTCCCACGTGATGATAATAGACTAAACCTCCAAAACTGTAAGCCACCCCATTAAATGTTTTCCTTTATAAGAATTGTCTTATATGGTCATAATGTCTCTTCACAGAAATAGAAACCCTAACAAAGACAGAGTTGAATTATTTCATTTATGATTTAACTTTCCTTCAGTTTTCTCTTCTTTACTAAATGGTGCTGAGAAATAGAGCTATGTGGAAATGTATCAAAATAAGCTGAGTGGTGGAACTCACTCATTTGTTTAAAAAGCTTGCACACTAGTTACGTGCCAGATACTGTTTCAGCATGGTGACCTAGAAGCTGCACTGGCCAGCCTCCTACATAATCACAATGCTCTCTTAGTTTCAGTTCTTTGTGAATCATCTTCCTCACTGAATTGGGGCTGGCACGTGTGCTGAATGAAAGGAACAGAAGTGATGGTGGTGATTCCAAGTCCCAGTCATAAAAACAGCCGGCTTCCCCTGACTCTCTTGGAACACTGGGTCTGAAGGACACCAGCTGCCCTGTCATGAGCACATGAGCTATCTCTGTAAAAAGGTTCACTTGGGAAGGGGCTTGGGGAATCATGGGTTTAGTGGGGACCAGCTTGTAGCTGTTCATGAAGATCCTTGGAAGCAAATGCTCCAGCTGCAACCAAGCCATACCTGACTGTGACATCTAACTCAAAACTTTCAGAGGACCCTGGGCCAGAACATTTAGCCTACTGTTACTGCTCTATTGGCAGCATGAACCTGGGAGAGTGGAGCCTAAAAGTAAAGCAAACTAAAGTCTCATGCAATGGTCAACTTTTTTTCAGGGCATCAGACAATCTATATTCTGAGGATATTCTGATGGTTAAGCAAGGTCATGAGCACAGTTCACATGAATCTGTCCTGTATACAGGACAACCCATGCTTGTAAACACTTTTAAATAACAAAAGTAAAATGATAGAAAATCTGAAGCAAAATCTACTTGTATTTATTATACACAAAAGCACATGTCAAGAGCAACCCATGCTATGGAGGAACAGAGGTTACAAGATTCTTGTCATGTTTACCTGGAGCTGTCTCGAAAGCTCTCAGAAATCTCCCCACACAGTTTTATTCATGGACTGTGTTAAGACAGCCTCACTCTTGCCAAACTCTAGCCCAGAGACTGTAAGATAGAAAATGATGATTGGTGTTTTGAGCCACTAAATTTTTGATGATTTGCTATGCAACCTTAGAAAACTAAAATAGTATCAAACAAAACAAGATGAAAAGACATGCTTGTATAAAACATTCTAGCAAGAGACACAACACAATTCAGCCAGGCATGGCAATTATCACCTTTTTTTTTTTTTTTTTTTTTTTTTGGTTTTTCGAGACAGGGTTTCTCTGTGTAGCTTTGCGCCTCTCCTGGAGCTCACTTGGTAGCCCAGGCTGGCCTCAAACTCACAGAGATCCGCCTGCCTCTGCCTCCCGAGTGCTGGGATTAAAGGCGTGCGCCACCAACGCCCGGCGGCAATTATCACCTTTAATCCCAACACTCAAGAGACACAGACAGAAAAATCCCTGTGAGTTTGAAGCTAGTCTGCTCTACATAGAGTGTTCCAGGCAATTGTGAATGACAGTGTAATTGTGGATGACAGGGTTTTTGTTTGTTTGTTTGGTCAACTTGCTACCCACTAGGGTCATCTGGAAAGAGAAAACCTCATTTGAGAAAATGCTCTGTAAGACTGGCCTGTAAGGAAGTCTGTGGGATGTTTTCTTGACAAATGATTGATATAAGAGGACTCAGCTTTCTGTGGGTTGTACCACCCCTGTACAGGAAAGTTCTGAGTTGTAAAAACAGCAAACCAATAAAGAACAAGTCAGGAAGCATCATTCCTCCATAGCCTCTGCTTCAAGTCTTGCCTCCAGATTCTGTCTTGTTCCTACCTTGATTTCCCTTCACTATGGACTATAAACTTTGGCTAACATAAACCCTTTCATCTCTAAGCTGATTTTGGTATGGTGTGATTTGTGACTATGCCATGAGGGAGTGTTCTAGACAGAAAGGCCAAAGAACAGAAACATATCAGGTGGATTAATGAGCAATAAGGAAGTAGCAGGGGCCAAAAGACCTTCTGAAAGGCTTGGCTGTCTTCTGAATGCTGTGAGGAGAGTGGAATGAGGAGTGATGGGTCTGGCCAACATGTTAGCACTAATCCTTCTGTTTACTTAATTGAGCAGACCAGTTAGAAGAGATTCAATAAAAACACACAGAGAAATGTAGACTAGGTTAGAATGTGGTTATGGCTTGTTGCCCATCTTCATACTCCTCTGAATTATTCAAAGAGTCAAATATTATTAGCTTGAGAGTTTACTGTTTCAGCTAAACTTGGTAATTACAAAGTACTGCATGATACCTTTAAAAAAAAAACCTTTGGTATCCTAAAATTTAAAATGTCAAAATGTAATTTGATAGTACACTACCTTCTTTGCTTTTGACAGTTTTCTGTTTGCAACATGTATCTGCTAAGCATTGGACAATTCCTCCAATTTTAAACCATTACCTGAATTTTAATTCAGTACCTCAAAAATATGAAAGAACTTCATATACCTCTTGGGTATTTTCTATCATTTTTGTGATATATATTTGATTATTCTTAATCTTTATTTATTTTATAATCAAGCCCTTCTTAATTGTTATAGTGAGTTCAGATTCAAGATTTCTGGGCATTTGACTGGTGAACAGCTCTGGATAAAAATTTTTGGTTAAATTAGAAATGTTGTAGCATACCTATTATTTCCAAAGGCATGCTACAATGGTGCTACAAGAAGATAAAATTTTCTTCTAGGTACTTTATCATGATAACAATGAAAGTGATTGAAAATAATGTGTAATGTGTGGTGATATTGTGTCCCCCAATATATTGTGTACCCTAATAAAACTTATGTGGGGTCAGAGAACTGAACAGTCACTAGATTAGACATAGAGGCCAGACAGTGGTGACACACACCCTTAATTCTAGCATTCTGAAGTCAGAGATCCATCTGGATCTCTTTAGTTCAAGGCCACACTGGAAGAAGAGCCAGGCATGGTGGCACACACCTTTAATCCCAGGATTTGAGCTGTCATGTCTTGCTTGGGAGACACATGCCTTTAATCCTGGGAAGTGATGGCAGGAAGCAGAAAGGTGTATAAGGCTTGAGGACCAGGAACTAGAGACTTTTTAAGCTTTTAGGCTTCTAAGTGGTTCAGCTGAGATCCCTTCCTGATGAGGACTCAGAGGCTTCCAGTCTGAGGAAACAGGATTGGCTGAGGAGTTGGCAAGGTGAGGTTGTTTATGACTTATTCTGCTTCTCTGATCTTTCAGAATTCACCCCAATATCTGGCTCCAGGTTTTTTCTATTAATAAGGTTGTTTAGAAATTTGTGTTACAGTCATGCATTGTCATTAAAAACTCTTTGCTTTTCACACTGCAGAGAATTTTATTTCATTAAGCCAAAGCTCATGCCGTGTGATGGAGATACAGTAATCTGGATGGAAATCTAAAAGTGAAGAGTGCAGGAGAGAGATAAATAAACACAAGTAATATGGTGTTTTAAAATAGGAAACATGAGCCAGGTGGTGGTGGTGCACACTCTTAATCCCAATACTCAGGTGGTAGAGGCAAGTAGGTGGATCTCTGTGAGTTCAAGTCCAGCTTGGTCTATAGAGCAAGTTTAGGACAGCCAAGGCTACAACAGAGAAACCCTGTCTGGAAAACCAATAAATAAATAAATAGATAAATAAAATAGGAAAGACACGGTGAAAAGTAAGTCTGTGATCTATTTCCTATAGCTTTTTATCAGTCAGTTACAAAATGTTAGTAAACTGGTGCAAAACGTTTGAGTTTTGCAACTCTGTGGAGTTGGTGTCCCAGCTTTCGGCACCAAAAATGTAGGTAAATTGGTTGCAACAACTCTGGGAAAGGTGTCCTGACTACCTGGGGAGTCAGGCAACACCTTGAGCTGCTTAGGACAGCTCTGATGGCTGAACTGCAAGGAGACAGTTCAGCCCTGTAGGGTGAGGTATCCCAGACACCTCGAGCTGCTCAGAACAACAGCTGGATAGATAGATCCATATAGATCCAATATAAGATATTATGGTAGATTATTGTATATAGTAGCAAACAAATTTAGTAAAACAGCAGCCTTAGATAATTTGCACTGTTATGGATTCTTATATGTTGATACAAATGTAAACTATTTTTATATTCCTGTTTAAGATAATTTGTATATTGATACAAATACAGAACTATATTTGTTATAATGTACATATATTTCTACTCTTATTTGAAATATTTGTATATTGATGCAAATGTAAATTTATATCTGTCATACTTTATGTATGTTCTACTTCTGTTTAGGATATTTGGTATATTGATATATATTTAAGATTATTGTCATATTGCATATCGCACTATATATTCCTACCTCTGTTATAAATATCTTGTGTATTGTCACAATTTTGAAGTAATCGTTCTTTACCATACATTTGCTTATAGACTGTTTACCTTGTTTCCATGAAGCCTTAGTCCTTAGGTTATTTCGATAGATAAGACTTATAGATTTATAGTCACCTATGCTTGTCATCTCTATAGTTACTTTAGTTAGGTTATCCAGACTTACAGATACATAGATCAGATGAACAGGTAATCTTCAAACACTTCACAGACCTAGAGAATATGGCATTTAAATAACTTACAATTCTGTTGACGTGAGAGACACAATTGCTCCTGGAAGCACCAATTTGATCCCGAGAGAATGTTGGGCTTCTAAGACATTTCCAGTTGGAAGTTTGTCTTCTTGACACAAAATGGCCTACTGGGCAAAGAACTGCCCTTGCCTCGACTGCTGACAGTACGAATGCTGTCCTTTCTAGACAAGCAGGACACAAGGAAAGCGATCATTGTACTCTGCCAAGACAGGGTAAGATGGTCTTTCATAATTCCTGTTTTTGAAAATGGTCTGTCAGATACTCTAGGCCTGTAGCCAATTTGAATGCACCAACAATGCTGAGAAACATTAGGTGACTGTCCAGGCTGCCAGCTGTCTCGGTCTACTCTTGCAAGATTCCCGAAAGTGGCTTGCATCCATCTATCATTTCTTAGGTACCATTATATTCCTTCTCAGATCTTTGATGGGATTGAAGACTAGCAGTTATAGTTACAACTTAGTTTATATATAATATCTTAGATAGAACATATTAAGTATTAGATTCAGGTTCTTTAGGATAGGACACCTTTTGGAATGATCTTTGTAACATACCATTTACCTACGCTCTAGACTTCTCTGGATTTTAGTATGTGTTTCTTGCTTGATATTGTTTGCATTGATTGTAGTTCCATCTTATCTAGGTCATTATCCCTCATTACTCCTGGACAATATTTGATAACCATTCCTTTGTATATAGTCTTGTATTAGGTTAGAACCTTCTTATTTAGACAAAAAGGGGGAGATGTAGTGGGTAGCCATTCCAGCTTTGGTCTGGAAGTTCCAACCCCCATTGAGGCTTCGGTAACTATCACGCCTACAAGGTGGGGCCAAGGGAAGGCCCTGAAGACCCAAGATCCTGATGCGCCACGGGCTCTTCCTGCTTGGACCGAGGACGCTAGAGGCAGACGGAGGAGAGTTCTCCAGAGAACACCGCGGGACTGCGCTGCATCTTTCCCAGAACCCGCAACCTACCTATCCCTTCATTTGTAAGTTACGCCATTAAATAAATCCCCCTTTCAACTACGTGGAGTGGCCTTAATAATTTCACCAATAGCTCTGCCCTGAAGGTATCCCGGACACCTGGAGCTGTTTAGCACAGTTATGATGGTTGGAACTGCAAAGAAGCAGCCCAACCCTAGAAGGGAAATTTTCTCAGGAGAGTCAAGCCTGGAACTGCTTCAGCAGGAAAGGGTATCCTGACTCTTCGGGAAAGTCAAGGTATACTGGTGTGATGGGGGATGGTTTCCCAGCAGGATATAGCAATCCTGCTCCTCTCCTGGAGAGTCTCTACAGCTGAGCTTTGCTCAGCCCCCAGTTAAGGGGGTTTCCTAGCAGAGCTCTGCTTCTCCAGCCTAAGATGTTGCTTCTTTTGCTTCACTCTGTGAAAGCGGAAAACCCTGCAGAAATGTAGCAATCTCCTCCGGCTCAGGAGAAAAGTGTTAACTTATTAACTCTCTCTCTCTCTCTCTCTCTCTCTCTCTCTCTCTCTCTCTCTCTCTCTCTCTCTTTCACTTGCTCTTGCTCTATCCACTGAGTGACGTCTCAGCAAGGATCTTCTCTATGCCAGTGAATGAAGATCTTCACACTCAAAAAACTCTTTTGAGTAAGAGATTTATTTGGGAAGGAGGAGTCCAGGAGAGTAGCTGCCTCTACCAGGGTAGAGAGAACAGCCTTTTTTTCTAACTGACTAGGCAGGACAGTTTTTCACAGGAAGTCTTGGAGGTGGAGTCAACCCTGGGTCCAGGGTTCTACTATAATGCTCTGTGATTGGCTGGTTTCACAAGTCAGTTGGTCAGGGCCAGAGATGGCTCTGATCTGACTGAGCCAAACTGTTTCTTTCTGCCCTCATCTGAGCCATCTTTCCCTAGTTCTGGGCTCCAGGGTCAGCATGGGTTTCTTTAGCCAGCCCCTTTTCCCTACACAAAGAGTTAACCATCTCTTTTTATTAACTCATCTTTAACTTCCAGATATTTCTAGGAATATTTGACCTAGAATACAAGGTTGAAGATCCTATATAAATTATGTAATAAATGTTCATTCATTGACTAGAAATAAATACCTCTGTCAATGAGGACATTAAAACAAGACTCATTATTTCCACAATAAATAATTAACCTTTTCATGTGCCAATTTCAGATTTCTAAGAGGAAGGTAGAATTTACTGGACAGGTAGTTTTACTGTTTATTTATCTCATACTTCCCTGAAACAAAACAAAACAAAAATGGATCCAAAAACCAAACAAAACATAAAACAACAACAAAAACTACAGAGATTCAGATTATATACAATTTATACTGACTATTCTTCATACAATGGATACTAAGAGAAGCTATTGTTACTGCACAGTCATCCAAGGGCCTCCTTTGCCTCCTTAGGTTTCATCATTTGTGTCCTTAGCCACGATCTCCTTACCTGCAACCACAGAGTAAAACTTTTTTTTTTTTCCTGAGACGGTTTCTCTGTGTAGCTTTGGTGCCTGTCCTGGATCTCTCTGTGTAGGCCAGGCTGGCCTTGAACTCACAGAGATCCATCTGGCTCTGCCTCCCGAGTGCTGGGATTAAAGGCATGCACCACCACTGCCCGACTAAAGTAAAATCTTAAACTCTGCTTCTCTTCTTCCTTACTCCCTCCATCTCTTCCTTCTTTCCTTTCCCCATTCCTTCTCAACTCAGTCTACAAAACATTAGTCTTAGATTAGAAAGAGAAAAAGATGGCAACAGCCCAGGGCAAGTTAGAGTCTGAACAGGGTGTGGAAATCATCTATGCTGGTGGCAGCACATGCCAATGACAGAAGCCCAGGAGCCTGATGGGAGCCTAACAGAGGTGAAGAGGCACCTGCAAGGGGTGGGATAAAGGAACTACACGGGAATAGCTAAGGAAAGGAAACTAAATGGGTGTATAAATGAAGAATAATGGAAACTACGCCACTTACCTGTGAAGAAGGAAATAGATCAATTAGAAAGTTTAAACTTTATGACATCCAATTGAAAATGTATTGGCATGAACCCATACTTTGAACATATAGTATCAAAGACAATTGCTGAGTTGTGTTGTATTTATTCATTAGTTATAATAAAAAGACCATAATCTACTGCATAAGACAGGAACTCACAATCCCATACTAATATAAACAGAAGGAGAAGCAATGGAATGCAGACTAGAGGATGGTGGTAATAATTAACTTGGCATAGTCTAAGTCCATTGGAAGACAAAAGATCCCTTTGTGGCTGTAATAGTGTAGAGATTTTAGGCTACTGCTCCCAAGGCAAGAGCAGTGAATGGCAGGAGACACAGAGCTTAAGCACTCTCAAAAGGCCCTTAGCCACCTCTTTTCATTTCCCCAGTTTCCAGGGAAACTCACCTTCTTCCCTAGTTTTATATCATTCTCTAAGAAAGTGTCTTCCACTCATCTGAGATCTTCCATTTTCAGCCCAGAGCATGAACATCATCATTAATCATCAGAGGGAAGGTGACTCAAATTCATGACACAAATGTTTACCTATTTTCATGGAATTTTGTGATGGAATATGCCTTTAGTTCTCTGAAACTGCCTATAGCTTAAAGTACAAATTTTAAATAATTCAACCACTTATACTACCGGGCTGTTCATCCTCAACTATGGTAGTGGATGAAGGTTTTTGAAAGCTTTAAAGTTGGTGAAGGGACAGGTAGAAGGTATTTTAGACTTTTTATGCTGTGTGGTCCTGAAGGAACTCAGCTTTACCATTATACAGTTGACAGCAGGCAGCACAATGAGCCTAGCTGTGTGTCATGAAACACTAGCTACTGACATATGAGGTTCATAGAACACTCATATGATATAGGGTGCTGTTCTCACTTTCACTCTGCTCCACTTGAAAATGCAAAATTATTTTTAGTGTGTGGACTGTGTAAAAATGAACACTAGTCTAGATCTGTCCCTCTCGATGTAGTTTGTAAGTTTCTGCTTGAAGACAATCAGATCACGATATTAACAGGTTTCCAGAATTTCTTTTATAAATGGCATACTTTTGTGCATTCATTATAGGTTTTACAGATATTACTAAGAATCATTATTCTTGTGCATCTATAATCCAGGTTATGGTGACCTCTTGAAGTGAATAAATGTGCTGTTACCTTCTTTTGAGGTTCCATAGAGCCTGGATGTTCACTATTTTAGGAGAATGAAACTGGTGGGGAGAATAAGACTGGGTAGATTAATGGGTTTATTTTAGATTATCATTAGTACCAGACTGGCTTTGTTCCTGTGGTAGTTGCAAGAAAATGCCCCCAAAAGGAGTGGCACTATTAGGAGGTGTGGCCTTTTTGGAGTGTGTGTGTGTGTTGTTGTTGGGGCAAGTGTATCATTGTGGAGGCCAACTATGAGGTCTCATATATGCGCATGACACAGTCCAGAGTCTCAGAGACCGCTTCCTGTTGCCTGCCTATAAAGATGTAAGGACTCTTAGCTCCAGCACCATGTCTGCCTTGTTTCCAGGCATGACGATAATGGACTAAACCTCTGAATTGTAAGCAAGCCACCCCAATCAATTTTTTTTTCTCTATAAGAGTTGCCATGGTCATGGTGTCTCTTCACAGCAATAGAAACCTAACTAAGACAGTTCCCTATAATGACTTTAGTTATAGGTGGTTTTTAATTGTGTGTGGTCTCTTTTTCCTTATTTCCTTTATTTGACTCTTGAATTGCTCCCAAGATAGTTGTTTTAGAATGGGCTTGTAGGAATGAAGCATTGGTGAATCTCAGAAGGAGAACTAAAGTTTTTGAAAGATGTGACAGTCAATCTTAGTCAACTGGATACAATGTAGAATCACCATGAAAATGAACCACTGGGCATGTTTGTGAGGCCTATTTTAGATTTGGTTAACTGAGGAGTCAAGGTCTACCACAGATATGAGAGACGCTATTCCCTTACCTAGACCCTCGGACTGAATGAAGTGGGGAAAGGATGTGAGTGGGGGCAGTCATCTCTCCCGCTTTCCTGCTGTGGGTGCAATGCGATCGGCTGCCTCAAGGTCCTGCTGTGATGACTTCTCACCACATTGGACTCTGAGCGGAAATAACCCTTTCCTTGAGTTATATTTGTCAGGTATTTTGTTGAAACAACAAGACAAATAACTAAAATAGGCATGTATTGCATATATGGTTTTATTCATTTCTAAAGTTGCCAGAAAAAAAGTGCAGGCCAGTCAGGTGTGATGGAATATGCCTATAATCCCAGCAACTGGGGAAGGCAAGTCAATAAGCCTGAAAGTTTGAGCCAGACTGTGCTAACAACAAATCCTGGCAATATGATCTTTGAAAATGTTTTTAAAGACTTTCAAAAATCACCAAGCATGTTTTTTCTATACCTAACAGATCATATAGTTTACTGAATAAAATGGCATTTGGAAAGTTAACATGTTCCTTATCTTTATCAGAGTAATATCCCATTCTTGTTTTAGACTTAGCTAACTCGTACAATAATCCTATGAAGTAAGTAGGAGACAAAACTTAGGTAAAATGGAAAAAAAAAAAAAAAAAAAAGGTCCGAGTTAGGTCTGGTCTCTCCAATGTAATCCTGTACCTCTGATAATTGAGGAGGATTGTTCTTCCAGCCATGAGTGAACCCAGGGAATCAAACGGTATCTTGAGTTCTCAGGTCACAATACTTACACCAGTTGTACTGCCAGGCCATTTTTCAAAAGCCCAGTTTTCCCTTGGAGGTCCCTTCCTTTTCTTCCCAGTTTCACAGCATTCCCAGGAAACATCACTAAGCCCAAGCAGCAACGTTCCCCCTGGTTCTAGTTGGGAAGGCCTTAGAGAAGGACGTCATTACCCACTAGGACCACTTGATGTAATAAAAGTGGTTATCCAGAAAGGGATGCTGAGTAAATAATCAATAGCCTTCTACAAAGGAGGCACAGGGAAATAAATTTTTCCTAGGTTGCACTGTTGGCTGGTAGAAAATAAAACAGAAACTAATGTCTCCTTGCCTTTGTTAATGCCTGCTTTTACTTGTATAACTATGCTATTTCCTTGGTAGATGTAGCCTTATGCCACCATTTTAGACTAAAAGCTACCCTCCACAGATTTTACCACTGAATGCCATTCTTTTACATATGTTGCCTTGTCTTGCACAAACATGTCAATTACTTCCCATTTAAGGAACATAATTATGTCCCTCTTATTTGCGTCATTATTTGTAACTCTGGCTTTGCAAAATAATTTAATGTTTTTATGTAGCTTTGATGTCACTCCCACACCTACACAAAGCAGACTTATTTTATTTTTGCCTTGCTTGGGGCAAGGAGGCTCTGATCCAAGGGCATCATCACATATGAGCTTCACAGGTATTTTGAAATGCATTTTTATGGTACTTAGAAGTGGATCTTTAGAAAGAATACAAAATACAAATAAATGCGTGTTAACAGGCAATTATGTTTCTTTCTGGAATTTATTCCTTACTTTTCTGTGACAGGTATAATATAAAATGCTGATTCGT
>CABHPQ010125783.1:0-18156 GCA_902168405.1 Peromyscus aztecus | reverse complement strand
ATTACAAAGCACAGCAATGGTCAGTACCAGAGCCACAGGACAGCTTGGCAGGGCCCTCTAGGCAGTCCTTTAAGATGCCAGGAAGAGGACCTTGAACCTGGTAGGAGGCATGTATATCCTGGCTGACCAAACCACTCTGCTCACCTGCCTGCCTCACACCTTCTTGTTCCCTCCTCCCAGCCTGTGTTTTAACTCACAGGCTTCGGTCATATGGCTGCAGCTCCTGCTTCCCTGAGGAGGGTACAATGGCTGGGTGAGGGATGGCTGCTGGGTGTCCAGGTACACCGGATCCCAGCATCAAAGACGGGTGGGTGAACCTGGAGGTAGGAGGAAAGGCCACACTAAGCCAGAGATTTGGGTAGACTCTGAACACATGCAGCGAGCGGTCCCTGAACAGAGGACACAATCGACAGACACCTTATATCCACTGGCCCGGACACGGTACACAGATATGTATGCACGGACACTGCAGAAGACCCACGTGTGTGCTATTCAGGTGGTTTTCAATCCTGCCCCATCCACATGCTCAGTAGCTACCTGTGAGTCTTTGCTCTCCCACTTCACTCCTCCAGGCTCCTCTCCACACAAGAGACTGACTTTTAAGAAGAACGCCGCTTAGCCCACTCCAGCTCAAGTTTCCCTGATACATAACAGAATAAAACTCAAGCTCCTGCTTGGGGCCTTTAAAACCCTACAAGCACCCACACTGCATCTCTCATCCCATCTTCCTGCATTCCTGTCATCACTGCCCCATCCCCCAGCCGGCTCCAGCTTCTCTTCTCTGTCCACGGTCCTGAGGAATAAGCTGCCCTGACCTATCATGCTTGGTTGGGGTCTTCTTGGGGCTTGTCTTCAGCCCAGCTGGCCCATTCAGCTGTTGGTGCTGTATCTTTACCTCCTACCATGGGCTGCTGGATGCCTTGCCCATGGCATGCCTGGCACTAGGTGTGCCACTAGAATGAGCTAAAGGAAAGGGGGCAATAACCCACTCCCTCACACGTTCTTTCCTGCTGTTGTGTGGAGACTCCTCTGCCCTGTGCTGCTTGCCAGGTGTAAGAGCCCTGAGCAGGCAGGCTCTAGAGTCCAGAGGCTAGGGACACTACCTCCAAGGTACTGCCCTGGCTTGGGCAGAGCTCAGAGGATGCCCCAGCAGGGGTGAGCAATAGAGCCGCTGTTAACCACATATGCACAGCTGTCCTGGCTGCTCGGAGGTGCCCTGTCCAGTGTGGCTTGGGCTGAGACTCCTGCTTCAGGTACAGAGCAGCATGGGATTCCAAGGTTACAGACAGACAGATAGACAAACAACTAACACAGGGTAAGCACTGGCCTGAACATAGCCCTGTGTGGGCACTGAAGCCTGGGCAACAGGAAGCAGGAGCCTGGCTGCAGGGATAGGGGACTCACCTGGGATAGGGGGCGCCAGGGGCTGCAGTGGGGGCAGGGAAGTGCTGTCTATATCCGCAGGAAGGGGACAGGGGGTAGAGAGGAGGGCTGGGCCTGTGGTTGGGAGAGACAGCTGTTAGCCGTCTGACTGCTAGCCAGACATGGGGAAGGACTTCTGTACCTTGTGCGGTGGGACTCACATAGTGCTGCATGCATCTGCCAGCTTTCACTGATGTTTAAAGGTTAGAAATGGCAGCCTTCTCCCAGAAACTGGTATCTATAGCCCCTCTACTGTCTGGATTGCTCTTCTGTCCCAATCTGCCTGCTTCAACTCTTTATGTTTATTTTTTTTAATGTGTATGAGTGTTTTGCCTGCATGTATGTCTGTGCACCATATGCATGCCTGGTGCTCTAGGAGGTCCGAAGATGGGATTGGATCCCTTGGATCTACCATATGGGTCCTCTGAAAGAATAGCCAATGCTCTTAACTGCTTAGCCGTCTCTTCGGCCCTGCTTCCACTCAAAAACCCAGGGGTCCCAAGGTGAATGAGGTATCTCTCTGGGCTCCTTTAGTCCCGAAAGTCAAGACAGTGTTACCAGTGGCCCGTAACTGTTGGCTTCTTGCCTAGCTGTCCACTAGACAGACTTTGTTCTGAAAGGGCAGGGGCCTAAGGTCACAGTCGGCTCCACCGGTGTTTCTCTGGCACTCAGATCCCTTCCCAGCACACGGATGACTCAGTGCAGAGGATGAAAATGACCTATGGCTCACCCGGCAGCAGCTAAGAACACAGAGCTTCCCTTCCCTGGGCCTATACCCTTCTCTGGAGGTTGTTGATGAATATCCTCTTAAGGCTCAGATTTCCTGGTCTTTGGAGCTTCGGGCCTAAGGGACTTATTAGGAGGCTGTTCAGAGCATTGGCCTGGCACCATCAGGCTGAGCACTGAACCCCACCTTGGTCCTGGGGGTAATCACGGGGTAGAATGGAACTTGGTCCAAAAAAATCTGGAAATGGAGGAATGTGCTGATCATGGATAATGGGTAAGTGGAACAGGACCAGTAGGCCCAGGTTGAAGGTCTGGCCTTCACTGCCCTCTTGGGGAGACAGCCTTTCCTGCTACTGGTTAGAGACCTGTTCAGGTCACACTGGTTAATGAGTAAAAGGTCGGCCAAGTGGCCTATTGAGACCCAATTCCAGCTGAGAACAGACTCTGGTCCACAGTCAGGCCTGGTCCAGCCTTAACAGACCCTCCCAGTAGGCTGGTCAGGAGTGTGGCTCAAACAAACATCAGAGACCAGGAAGACCAAAATGTTCCTCATATTGCTCTGCCAAAGATGGGTCAGACTAGCAGCAGACACTGAGGCCACCAGGAAACTACCTGTCTGCTTACCAGGCTGCTCAGAGGCAGAAGCTTCTCCCGGTGGGGGTTTATACATACACCTTGCACATGTTCAACTTTTCTTTCTGACCTTCTGGAGAATTTAGTTGGGGAGGGCTGAGACCAGCAGCCAGCTTTCCTACCTCCATAGAGGAAGTACGTCAAGCTACCTGCGGGATGCTCACAGTCACAAGAATTGCTAACTCAGAGCCAGGTTAGGCTAAAGCTGCTGGCTACAGAGCTAGCAGCTCGGGTCTCAACAAGATGGGTAAAGGAGAAGCATGGGGAGGGCAGACACAGTGCCCCTTTTTCTCTGGGCCCACACTTACCAGCTCACAGTGTGGGGGAGCTGTCCCATGCTGCCTGAGGTCAGAGAGTAAAATCCAGAGAGATCAGGGGTCTGCAGCGGCCTGTGAACTCCTGTAGTGGAAAGGGGCCAAGTGAGTAGGCCACCCTCACCTGGGAGGTTGGGACATTCAGCAGTTACTATACTACAGGGGGCTCTAAGATCCCGCTTCCTTTTGTCAGGGGTCCACGTATCAGCTGGTTTGTTTAGAACTGTCCTAGGGTAATAACAATGGCCTTCTGACAGAGCAAAAGGGACCAAGGACAGGTGCTGAGGGACTTGCCTGAGAACACTGGCTGGACAGAGGCAAAGCTTGGAGTCGCTCAGGAATGAGGTCAGACCTCACCAATTCCTGGGGCACTGCTGCTCTGTCTTGCTTAGGACTCTGGCCTGGCTCTTTGGGTAGAAGGCAGCCCCCTAGTCTAAAGGAACCTGGCCTGAAGAGCCAGGGCTCCACCCAGCCCCAGGTTGAGTCAGCAGGTTTCCCACAGCTGACAATGGTGGATTTCAGAATGACTTTGGCTGAGGCTGAGGTGAGTCAGCCGTCACAACCACCACTTTCCATTTTCTCACCGGGGTTGGAGAAAGGCCATGAGTTTACAGCTGCGGCACTGTACAGATGCTGCTCTCGCCCTGGCATGGGGGTCAGAAGCCTGGTTCTGATCTGGTCCCCCTCCCCATGCTCTGTGCACGGTGCTCTCAGACTCTCAGTCCGTTTCTGTTTGTTTTGTTCTTTAAACGCCCCCCTCTGAGGCAGGATCTTGTTTTTGTAGCCCAGGCTTGTCTGGAACTCACTGTGTAGCCCAGGCTGGCCTCAAACTTTCAATCCCCCTGCCTGTGCCTTCCAAACTAGTTGCATTATAGGTGTGGTATGTACCACCACACCTGGTTCCTTTCTGACATTTTCTTTGGGCCCTGGGTTTGCAAAATCCCAGCTTCTACAGTTATAAAATGTTGGCCAGCCTATGTGGCCTCAGAAGGCACTTGGGCCACAAGTTCCTACTTCAATGGGCTTCTCCCATCCCCATCCCATACCTTGCTTCTGGTTGATGTCTGCAGGTGCAGGGGTTGGGTGTGGACTGCTGAAATGTTCGTAGAGTGGAGAAAGTTGGGGGACGCCATGTGGGGGCTGGCCAGCCTTGTTATGCTGAAAAACAACCAGGAGGCTGGTAAACATGGGGTGTTCTGGGACAGAGGGACACAGGGTATTGAGCTCTGTGGTCAGCCCGGCGGTCAAAATCACAAGCTTATGGGAAGAGGGCATCTACACACCTTGCGTCCTTGTGACACTGTTTTCCTGCGTCCCAACCCTGCAAGACTGCCTGTGCTGTCCTACCTAGTGAGCCTCTTCTGGGACACTCAAGTGTTTCTCCTCTCAGGAAGTCCTTCCTGGCCTCCTGGTCCCAGAGACCCCCAATGGCTGTCTGCAGCCTTTTCCTCCTGCAGGGCCCAGACTGTCCCACCTCAGTTCTAACTGTGTGTGTTGGCACAGGGCAGGGACCTCCTTTAGCCCCTAACTTTGGTGAGGTCAGGTGGTACCTGGCTCCCCCAAGGGACAGTCTGTCCACACACAGCTCTTGTGTTTCCTCAGCTGCAGGACTCTTTTCACAGTCAAACAGTTCTGTCAAGAGATGACTCAGCAGGCTGAGAGAGCACAGGGCCCAGCCACAGGGAGTCGCTGCCAGGCCTGTGTCTTCAGAACTCTTGCAGGGCAGAGTTCTGGGGGCATCTACAACTGAGGCTCAGCTCCCACCCAGACAAACCTGTCTGTGGGGATGTTCCTGGCTGAAAGCACACAGGAGTGACTACTCACTATGGCACCAAAGGAAGAAACGAGACATCTTGGAGCAAGACAATGGATAGAATGCCTGGGAAAAGCAGGTAAAGGCCGTTGTGGGCATTTCGGCAGAACAACCCTCAGATTTTGTGTGTCTTCTCCTGGAAGTGAATGAGGCCTAGCACAGGTCGCTTGCTTGGTACTTGGCATTGCAGCTCTAGGGTAAAGCCAGAGGGAAAGCTGGGCATGAGGCCTCTAATTGGGCACAGCTCCAGTAGATCTCCACAGAAGTCCTGGTCTGCCATCTTTCTCTGCATCCTGCCTTTAGCTTGTAATATATGCCTTTCCCAAGTCTTGGGCTACCCAGGCTTCCCTCTGTCTTAGACAAACAAGAGTTGATGTCTGAAGCGAAGTATGTTGGTGCTCCCTATAATCCCAGAACTCAGGAGGCAGAGGCAAGTGGATGAGTTCAGGGCCAGCCTGGTCTGCATAGTTTCAAGCCAGCCACAGCCAGAGCTACATATTGTGTCCATTAAGGGAGGTGAGGAGTGAACCGGGGTAGCTATGAGATGTGTGGACACATGTTAGGCACTGTGTATAAGTTTGTAAGTACCTCAACTCTAGTCCTAAAATGTCCCCAAACTCCATACTTATGCAAGTACTCTGTTACTGAGCTACATCCTCAGCCCTCAAAAAAAGAACCTTTGACTCTGCCTGTATGTTATGGACTAACTCGGTTACTAGGAGTTCCATCCTTCCATTAACTGAGGACTGCTCAGAACAGACAACCTTGTCATTCTTGACACTGACCCCTGTGTCCAATTTCTCAGCAGATTCTAATGTTCTACCTTCAAATCTAGACCCTAACCACTTCCTGCCTCCTTCCCAACCATCACTTCTCACCTGGACCAGTGATCCTCTCTGCCCCTTAGCCAGGCTCCAGCACAAAGAGCATGTCACTCTACCTGACTCTATCTCCTTACCTGGTGACAGCTCTGTGATCACTTCCAGCTCCCTAACAGCTCACTATGTCTGCTTACAGTGCCAAGGAACCCCACAGCACTCTTACCCAGGGTTAAGTTTTGAGGTACACCACAGTGTGAAGGAAGTTTGGAAGCTCTAGGCTTGCTAACCATTTCCTGATCCTGTCACTCCAGGACCCTGATCTAGACCTCTCCGCTCCTAAACAGGAATGGCAATCAGTCCTGCCCACCTCATCAGTCATAAAGAAAGAAATCTTGCTGAGACCTTTACATAGGAAGCTTCCTGATAATCTTTAAGGCCTTTTTTATCCTCATAGATTGCAAGACAGTGTCAGCCAGCCAGCAGCCTCGTGGTAACTCCATCCACTCCTTCGTGAGTATTAGACTCTGGCATAAGGCACCACACCGATTCACTGCCTAAGGCCTAGTTTTGCTTCCTGAGCCCCAGGGTGCAGTGCAGCTCTGACTGGGCCTAAGAAACCTCAGAGATCCAGCTTGGCCTGTAACTCCTACTGTGTATGTGTGTGTGTGTGTGTGTGTGTGTGTGCGCGCGCACTCATACAAGGCAGCAAGGTTAGGGTTGGGAGTCCTGGGAATGGTGGGCCTGTCCTGTCTACTAGTGTTTCCTGGTATTTGGAGAAAGCCTCACTAATTAGAAGTCTGCAGCCAAACCACAGAAGCACTGGGTGGGCAGGTTGGGGGCAAAGAACCCAGCAGCAGCCAGAGGCCATCGAGGTCAGGGCTCCAGGGAAGGCACTGTGGGCCTGGCCAGTCCTTCCCATGTTTGTGCAGTCTGCCTCTACATTCAACTCCTCAGCCCCTTCCATGCTTGATGGTGCTAGCCAGGGGGAATTGTCTGGCACAAAGTTCCCTACCCCCTTCAGCCGGGAGAACGTCCCGCTCCAGGGCTTCAGCACAGGGCTGTCTCAGCGCCAGACACCCCAACAGGGTGGGGTTGCCTAGGGCTTGGCGTGTGCCTGGGAAGTCCAGGGACTTGAGATCCACCTCCCTCTTCTGCTTGAGGGTGACTGTCCCTAGCCTCCAAGGGAAGCAGGCAGGTTGGGTTGACTGTCCCCACCAGGCACTGAGCACCTCAACAGCATAGTCCCTCATCTCCTTAGGAAGGGACACAGTAAGTGTCAGCGCATAATGGGACAGAAACATGCAAGCATGGGTCAGAGACTCAACTGCACTTGGTTCTTTTCCCCATATCCCAACTCCTTGCCTTGGCCTGAGTGCGGGCAGCTACTCCCACCAGCCTGTGGCACTCCAGGACAGGTCCAAGACTCGGGCCCCAGGGGTGCCTACAGCTACCCTGCTATTCCTGCCAGGAGTTATCTAGCCTGCTACCCACCTGATGACCAGCTCCCTCCCAACAGAGGTGGCCCTTCCTCCCTGCTACTGGCATGTTCTTGCTGTTCAAAGATGCTCCCACACCCACCCTCAGCTACGGTCCAAAGGCATCTTCTGCGAAGTCCCAACTCCAGTGCCCTAGCCTGGCTACCTCCTCAGGGCAAGGCAGCACAAGGTAGAGATGGGGGACCCCTGAGCTCTCTGCTCAAGAGTTGAGCTTGGGCCTAGCTAGGCTGCCCCTGGCCCCCCACTTCCTGTAGGTTCAGGTAAAAAATAAACACAGTCGGCATTTTCCCTGCAGACCGCAGCGGTCTGTTCACAGGGCTGTGAGCTCACTGAGAGCCCTGTCACCGCCAGCAGAGAAACTCCCTCGCCTCTGACGGTTGACTCTAAAAACCCCCAAGTGCTTAAGCCCCACAACACTTTCCCAGCGAAGAAAGTTGCCATTTCCTCTGGCCTCAAGCTCAATGGGGGTGGAAGAACAGGTCCTCTCAAGAAAGCCCTGTGGCCGGGTCTGAGCCAAAAGAAGCCTCCCTGAACATCCAGGACCCATGAGCTTGAACAAGTATCAGGATGTGCTCCTGAGCTCCTAGCACGTGCCAGACCAAAGAATGTCTGAGGCTGAGAACAGCATCTGCTAATGACCTGGTGCTGGCCTCGGGACAGGCACCGTTCTGAGCAGACACCCCTCCTTGAACAGACCTACCATTTGCAGGCACACTGACTGTCACCATTGGCAGGTAAGGAGACCAAAGCATAAGGTCACAGCTAGAGCTCTTCTGCCAGCTGCTGCAGTGCAAAGACCTGGGATTAGTATGGCCAGAACAGGAGGCCGGAGCGCAGAGGAGGCTCTATCAGTCTTGCCCTTCGGCTGGACCAGCTTACACTCTGCTGAGTCCGTGCTCCTCTGACTCTAAACAGTCGTCCAAAGCCTACCTGACAGTGGAAGCCGGTACACACCCGAGGCCCTAGCCGTATCTCCCTGCCCACCACTGGCATGCCCCTGTGCTACCTAGACACCCAGTTCTCTGTATCAGTGCCTCTTCCCACTCCCATGAGACTTCATACTTCCTCTGCTCCTTGCCACACTGGCTCCTCCACAGACCTAGGTCACCTCTAACCTGGCTAGGGGTCTGCCAGCTTGGCAAGCAACTACCTGAGCATCCTAGAGAACTAGTTATCTCCGGCTCTCTGGGCTTTGCACTCCAGTCATTCCCTGAAGACTTAGAACAAAGGCCTGGTGAATTCCTGGTGCCCCAAATTTCTGCACATCCCACCCACACTTGTCATTGTAACTGCAACTTCAAGTCCTGGGGCAGGAGGCTGCCTCCAGCTCATCCTGCAGAGCTGGAGAGTGGCCTCTAGGGAACATCTAGAGGAGAGGCAGATGCACTCTTTGGGCTCTGTGCTCAGGGCAGACGCTAGCACAAAGGTGGGCTACTGCCTCGGGGCTCACCGAGAGCACTGCCGTGGAACTGAGTAGTATAAAACTGAGGAGGCGGCTCATCTCAACCAGGCATGAAGTGGGCTCTGAGGAGAGGATGTCATCCACAGCACACAGCCTGCTGGGCCCCTTCAAGGATTCTTGGGGTCACCAAAGATGCCAGATAGTCACACTCCTCTGAACTTTCCTTTTCTCACTCAGCACCAGCCACAGAAGACTGGAGTGCTCTTCCCCGTCTCATAAAAAAGAAACTTCCTCTAGGAGGCCTCTCCAGCCCTCCACACGTGGCTCCTTACCTGCCTTCTCTCCTCCCTGTGTTCTGGGATTATGCCTTTAATTTCTGTCATTGAACTAAAGCTGGCATCCAGGCCGGTTCTCTAGTAGCGGGTGCAGATAAGCCCACGTTCAAAGAGAAGCCTTGGAGCACTAGGGGAAGCCCGGGACTGGATGTAGGGTTACAGCAGCATGTGGGAGGGAACTGGGGCCACTTGAGGGTCAGGGGATAGTCCGACTGGCATCCGAGCCCCTTGCTTTCCTCCTTTCTACACTTGTATCCACCTGAGGGACTCGGACTGAGAATGACCATAAAGTCACAATTAGACCTGCCACTAGTTCATAGGGTATCTTTGCTCGAATTAATTAGAAAAGGTACACCTAGGCACAGACACCCAAGCCTGTCTTGGGGAACACTGTGCAGGCTGGCTTCATCCTCAGCTTAGCTTAGCTCCCCTAAACAATCCAGTGGTGGCTACTGAAAAAGTCCCCTCCAATTCTCGTCTTCAGACAGACAGGTGACCAATTCCCCATGTGGAGCACAACAGTATTACCGTCCAGCACCAAGGGCACTTAGGAGTTGGACCAGGGTACTCCCTAGTGCCTGAGCCCATGAGAATGAGCTTCCCAGGATGCAGGTTTACACAGGCCCTCTTCTGCAGACACACTCAAGACTGGCTGCTGAGAGGAACAGACTAGAAGAGCCCTTGGTCCTTTCGTCTCCAGCTCTGGCCACAGCTCCTACTACCCACCACACAGTGCTCTCCAGGGAACAGCAACCTAGAAGCTCTCACCAATGTCCTATGCCAGATGCCTACCACAGAACCAGGGCCACGGCCTTGGGGGAGCAGGGCTGAAAGGGCCTGGAGATGGCTGGGCCCCACCCTAGTCCAGGAGGCCTCAGATCCACCTGCCAGCAACAAGGCTGTTGCCATGGTTGCAGAGCCCTGCCAAGTGCATGTGGCTAGTCCACTAGCCTCCTGGCCCTGACATCAGATAACGGGACCTGCCTCACCGGAGGTGAGGACCAGAGTCCCTGCACGCAGCCTTGGCAAACCACAGGTTTCTCCACCCAGCCCAGCCTAGAGTGAGCTGAACCCCACAAGCTGAGTGGCCTTGCCCATGGCCTCTCGTGGTTTCTATTCATTTGTCTGCTTGTGTTTTCCTTCCTCCTCTTTGAGGTAAACGCCCCTCAGGACAGGATGTTTTTAGAGGAAAATAGAAGCTTCCGGGAACTGCTGCAGCTGAGCTGCTAGCTAACGCTACGAACACCCTATCTGGGGATTCTGCAAGCAGCCTAGGGCTGGGCATGCTCCAAGTGCAGGTAGTCACCCTGCTCCTCCTAAGTATCCAACGTCAGGCCTCCCGTGGATGTGACCTCAACCCTGTCTGGGCTTAGCAATAGGGAGAGGGAGGCACAGAAGCAAGCTAGAAGCTTTGTGCCCCTGGGGGCCCAGCTGGAGGCTTCTAGAGATGGACGGCCAAGAATAGCAAAGAAGGACAGACTTAGAGCTGGTGGTCCCTGCCAGTCCAGTAATGGCCTCCTCAGCGCCCAGCAGTCTACAGAGTTCCCACCTTGTGCCAGACTCCGACCAGTTTCCCACAGCCACTGTGCTGTGCATGAAGAGTCTACAGATGAGGAGCCACTCAAGTCTCACAGCAAGCAGTGACCAGTCTGGATCTGAGGCCAGCCCTCTGTGTTCTTGGTCAGCAGCTCTACCACCCCGCCAGACCTCATGGGCAGTACTTACGCTGGCGGTTCTCTGCCAAAGAAATCAGGGTTGGTTGGTTGGTTGGTTTTTTTTTTAAGAAACGGTCTCAACTCTGTAGCTCAGGCTGACCTGAGAGATCCCAGACAAGCCCTGAAATGTGAAGCTGAGGGGAAGGGTGTGGAAGAGAAGAAACTTAGAGACCTCATGCTGACAGCCTGCATTTTTGCCCCAATTCTATCCATGAAGGACAGCGCAGGGCCCTCCAAGTCACCTGGACTGCCTAGACTGCCCCAAGAAGACAGTTTTGCTTGGAGGCCACATCAGGATGCTCATTCTGGACTGACCCTCCATGCTACTTTAGGTTAAGGCCCAGGAGCTCTGTATAGACCCAGTCAGTCCAGAAAGAAGCTGTTAAAGGCTCCCACCCAGCCCTAGAGTGCTCTCCACAACCTCTACACCCAGTGTGAGCTGGGATAGGGCGGGGCTATTCCAATAGGCGACACAGGGCCCTGAGATGAAGCTCCTAAGGAAGCTGAGCTGGGGCTCATGTAAAATCACACTATAAAGACAGTGTGTTCCTACACAGGGCAGGGAACACCAAACTCCCATGGGCAAGGAAGCAAATGCACAGGAGAGCCAAAAGCACCTAGCTGCCTGTGCCACGCATGCTGCCTACAGAGCAACAGGGCATTGTGGAGGAGCTGGGTTCAAATCCCTCCTCCAACACTTGCACCCTTGGTGTCCACACTTTCCGACCTATAAAATGCCCATGAGCTAGTGGACTATACTGAGGCCTAGGTGAGTTCTTAACTGCATTTGCTAATATTCTTTTTGTACTTAAGATCAAAAGGAAAAAGAAAAGACAAAAGCAAACCCTGTCCCTAGATAAAGGCTTTTCAGGAAAGCCAGCTCCATGCCAAATTGGGACTGCCGGCCCTCAATGTCCTTTGAACCACTGCCTGGTCACCAGACCGGGTTTCTGAGCTCCTTTCTGGCCTGCAGTGACCACAGGGACAGTTCAAAAATGCTGTCCTCAAAATGCCCCCATGAGGCTGGCAGGAGGCTCTGGCTTCCAAGAAGCATGTCCACAGGTGTCATACCCAGGCCTTTGGGGTGCCTTCAACTCCTTAACCCAGGTAGTTGCAAGGACTCAGGGCCTAGGAAACTTCAGTCTGACCCTAGACATCCCAGAAGGGGTTACCTTGGCCCAGGAAGCCTAGCAACAGGCTGTGGGCTAAGTGAGGACCTAGCTGGTAAGGAAAACTCCACAACGGAAGATTTCTAACCATTTTCTGCCACACACCAAAGCTGGCTCAACCTTACAGGTCATTTACAAACTGTTTCATGTGACATTTTCTTGGAGAAGGGAAAGTCCTGGAGCCTTGTCTCCCAACCAAGAAATGCAGCCCTCTTCACTCTGGGAGGACTGACCTTGCCAGGTGTCCAAGGAGAGGCCAGCCTGGCCCAGGCCCAGAGCTAGGAGGGCAGGGGGAGCCCAAGTCTCTTCTTGGGGCCAGAGGAAAACATGGAGCTCCACACCTGCACTGTTCCCTTCTCTCATATTCTAGAACAGATGGAGACAAGCAGCAGAGTATGGGCAGCAGGATAAGAGCCACATCCACATCCTGACCACCAAGTACTTCTGTGAGCCTCAGTTCCCCCATCTGCAGATGATGGCAATAACAGACTCACTGTGTGTGTGTTTACGTATCTGTGTTTGTGTACATGTAGGAACATGTGCATAAGTGTGTGTATATGGCAGCCAGAGGTCAAAGATTTCCTCCTCGTTTTCTATTTTCTGAGACAGGGTCTCTCTCACGAAATCCAGAGCTCACCAGCTAGGCTGGCTGGCTAGAAAGCTCCAGGGTCAGCTTATGCTGGCACCCTGGTACTGGGGTTGCAAATGTACACTACTACCCAACTTTTCATGGGTGCTGGGGAGCTAAAACTCAGGTCTTTCTGCTCATACAACAACCACACTACCAAATGAGCGCCCTGCCAAATAAACCAAACCAAACAGGGCCTTGTGTAGCCTTGGCCTTCCTCGATACATAGTTGAGGATGACCCTGAAGGTCTGTCTGATCCTAGGATCATAGGGGTTGACCACCATACCTGGTTTATGCAGTGCTAGGGACTGAACCTAGGGAGGGCTTCCAGTGTGCCAGGCAGTACTTGGAACCTATATTGTTTTAGTTCTGGCATAAAGGAAGATATATCACGATACATGAAATGTTTTTTTCTTTTTTCTTTTTGGATTTTTGAGACAGGGTTTCTCTGTGTAGCTTTGGTGCCTGTCCTAGATCTCGCTCTGTAGACCAGGCTGGCCTTGAACTCACAGAGATCCACCTGGCTCTGCCTTCCGCCCGGCTTGAAATGTTTAACTGTTCTCTGAGCACCTAGTGAGTGCCAGTCCCTGAGTGGGGCACTGAGAATCTAGTATTAAAAGGAGCAGATGCAGCCTGGACCCTCTATCCTTCCCAGCCGTTTCTGATCCCTGCATGTTTCACTTGACACAGCAACCAACCTCTTGGCCTTGGATCTCCCTGTTTCATTTGTTCCCTATACCCCCACCCACAGGGCTACCCACCACAGCAGGGCAGCTCCTGGGGCCGCACACTGCTTCAAAGCCCACCATCACGCTCTGGGGTGGCTGCCACAACCGGCACACCCCAAGTGTCCAGCCATGCCTGGCAAAGACCCCACTGCTCCCCACAGGCTGCCTCTAAGCATCAGAGGCCCACCCACCCTCTGCCTGCCTGGCCACCAGGCGGCCACAGAGCCATCTGATCTGAGTGAAACTTCAAACTTAATGACTTTCATGCTGGTTATTTAAAACGCAATGTAATTTTCTTAAACACCCTATTATTTCCTTTGATAGCTACAAAGCTTCCCCCAATTCCATAAGCGTGTTTATTTTTAGAGAAAAGAGTGGTTTGCAGTTGGTCAGAGACCATAGGGAGAGGGAGCCCACAGAAAACAGGGCAAGGAGTCAGTGCTAGCAGCTGGGAGGCCTTCTGCTGCTGGTTTTCCACGCCACCCATCATCAGACAGGCCCAGCCTTCCCTTCCCAGCACCTCAGCCAGTGACCCTCCTGTCCCACACTTGACAGGTCAATGTTGGGATGGGCCCTGGTGCCCTTGATGGTTCCACTTGCTGCACATGGAGCCTCCCACAGGATTCCAGGAAAGGACAAACCTAGGGAAGGGTCCACAACACACCCTCCAGCGGCCTTTCTTCTGTTCCAGACAGTCCGCCCCAGGTAAGGCCTCGGGCCTGAAGCCTTGGCCAGCAGAGTAAGAGACATGTCTACATAGAGCGGCCTCAGGCAGTGGCTGCCCACATTGGGTGGGTGGGTATGTGCAGCCCTGCCATTCGGGGCTCTTGGGCAAGGGAGGTGGTATGGAGGAGAGTTGGTGTGCAGAGGTCAGCTGAGCCCCACCAGTGCGGGGCGTCCTCTGGGAGCAGCTATTTTTAGGTCTGAGGCTTTCATGTGGCTGAATGATGGGAGTTTACAAAGCATCAGTAATGCGTTTCAGATGGCGGCCCAGCAGGCCAGGAGGCTGGGCCCCTGACACCAGAGACAAGTCAGAGTTACTCAGCGTCTCCGTCCTGGGTTCCCATCCCCTGTCCGTCCCTTCCCATGGCTCCTACTACCTAGTGGTGAGGCTGGTCCTTGCAATAGCCTTCAAATCCTACCTGAGGCCCACCTCATCAGGCCTTTCCAGTTTAGACCTATCTGAACCTCAAGAATCCTGCTGGGGCCAGGATTCCGACCCACTGAGGACACTGAGTCCCAGAGAAGTCAACAGGCCACCACAACCCCCTGCCCTCACAGGAAAACCAGCCTGAAGGGAGTGCTCCACTACCACTGACCCCAGGCCTGCTCAGACTTAATGGGGTTTGGGTAGCACTAACCATGCACATCCTGAGCCCACACCCATTATTCCCTGGGGCCCAGACCTGCCCACCCAGGCCTGGAGTCTCTGCTATACACACGTCATCTGGAAGCAGACAGTGTGGGGCCCAGACAGCTCCCCTGGCCTTGGAGAGGGAGGTGGCTGTTTTAATGGGGGATGAAGGGTTGTGAAGGAAGCGTATTTATTTGACAGCGTGTCTACTTCCTCTGATCTCCAGGGAGTTCTGGCTGTAGAGTCAGGGCCTCGAGGGAAGGCTGTGTCACCCGCTTGGCTCTGGCTCTAAGGCAGAATCTGGGTGCAGTCCAGGGAGGCAGTCTCCATGGGTGGGACAGGCCACGAGAGCAGCCTCCTGGCAGGAGAAAACCAAACTCACACCCTTCCCAGCTCTGCTGAGGCAAAGGCCCCCAGCAAGTGACAGACATCCTCCATTCCGAGGGCCTTCACCAAAAGAAGCCCTATGTACCAAAAGGACCCGTGGCAGCAGATGGGTACAAAACCTCCGAGGAGAGCAAACCCTACTGAGTTTTGGTGACACAAGCCTGTAACCTCAATGACCTAGGAGGCTCAAACAAGAGCAGCTCAAGAGCTGCAAGTGCCCCGGAGTGGATGCACGGCCAGCTGAGGAAACGTAGTGAGACCTTATGTCACAGCGCATGGGCGGGCATGGCGGTATGGCGGATCCTAACTACCGAGTCCAGTACTCGGGTGGTAGAGGAAGGAGGATCTTTACAAATTCCATGCCAGCCTGGGCTACGTACACAGCCAGTTCCAAGTTAACCAGGGCTACACCAAGTGGGTGGGAGAGAAGAGGGGTACCTGGGAATATAGCTCAGTGGTAGAGAGGTTTTGTTTAAACCCCCAGTACCACCAAAAACAAACAAACAAAAACCCAGGAAAATGGATGATGAGCCCACCCAGGCTGAAGAAAGCTTTCCAATCTGAGCCCAACTACCGAAGCCATGCTCCTTTGTTTTTCTTGAGACAGGGTCTCACGTAGCCCAGGCTGGCCTTGAACTCTGGGATTAACCCCAGGGCTTTGTGCATGCTAGGCAGGCACTCTACCAACTGAGCTCCAGCTCCAGCCCAGCTACATCTTTTTAAAGTCTGCTTTTTTTGTCTGTTGGTTTTTAAGTGGTTTGTTGTTGTGGGTTTTTGGTTTCCACTTGTTGTTGTTGTTGTTGTTGTTCCAGGTGTTCCAGAACTTGCTATGTAGGCTGGCCCTGCACTCACTTCAATCTACCTGCCTCTGCCCCCCAAGTGCTGGGATTAAAGGCGTGCACCACTAGAGTCTGTGTGTGATGGGAGGCTATAAACTGCCTGAAGGAGGCAGCAGAGAATATTCTGGGTTCTAGGAACCTCCGTAAGTCCCCGGGACCTCAAAGCCTTGCTAGATGAATTCCTGATTAGAGGCCCTCCTCCCCCTTGATTGGATCACCAATGGGCTGAATGACAAGAGCGCCCATCTTGGAGACTCTCTAGCCTTACACTGGCCAACATCCTTGGGTCTCCCTAGCCCAGAGCTCACCCCTCCCGTGGTCTGCTCACATTCCTCCAATCACCCCGGCACTCCCAGTGTCCACCCAGCCCCAGCTGCCAGCTCTGCCTGCCACGGCCCTCCGCCTCCATGTCCAACCCAAACCATCTGTGGTGGGCACCGCCCTGCCCTGCCGAGGCTGCCAACCCACGGCATGTGCCCACCCCCACCCCCCAGGCTCTGGAACCAGTGAGGCCTGGGCCCCAGGGTCACAAGCAAGATCCTTACTGGCAGCCTTCCCCAGCCTCACCTCACACTCAAGGACCCTGGGGTTGGGTCTGTCCAGGTGATGGGAAACAAGCCCATCTAGGCCTCTCTCCTCTGCTCTGCTGTGCCCCACCCAGGGCGCCCTCCCACTCTCTGCTGCAGAGGCTTCCGGAAGCCTCTGCAGCTGCCCCTGCAGCCTCTTCCACTCCTGTGCCTTCTATTCAGCAAAGCAGAACCTCAGCTGAGCTGGGGCTCTCGGGCAGCAGCTCTTTGTCTCTGAGCTCTGTGGGCAGTGGTAACTTCCCATCCATGTGGTTCAACACTAGAGCGTGGACCCAAGGCTCTAACAGGCACTGCTATTAGGAGATGCTAGCTGCTTGGGGGACCCCAGCCCAGCCTGAGGGACAGGAGGCCACAAGCTGCCATGGCCCACTCAATGTGGACTTCACATGACATGTCTCATTCCCCAAAGAGAACAGAGCCCTCACATCCTTGCTTTCAGAGGGGGGAGGTAACTTTCCCAGGGCCATCCAGCTGGGGAGTGCCATACCCACCAGTAGCAGAGGATGGACCTTCCAGACTAAATGGTTTTCCTCTTTGTGCTAAGACAAATTCCTTCTCATCTGGCTTCCCTGTCCCCACCTGCAGGAGGGTGTTCCTCAGGAATCTGAGCACTGTACAGTTGGGGGATGGTGATGTTCCTGTGACCTGATAAAACACCTGTTTCCTCCAACGGAGCCTTGTTTGTACACAGTGGCAGGAAACCCCAGTCACAAGGTGTGAGGGGGTGTGACTCTATGGTTCTGGGACCACAGCAGACCTGAGGAGGCTCAGAGGGACTGTGGCTCCCCGCCCTCCTCGGCAACCTAATCTAACCCCAGCAGTTATAGGACTTTAAACTGGCACCCCCAGAATGCTTAACAGTTCAACTCAACCTTGCTGCTTTCAGGGACAGGGGAGCTCTGTGGTCTCTATAGAGTCCACCTTCCACCCCACCCTCCTGTAACTGCACCCCAACCCACGGCTCAGATACAACCACAGATCCAGGCAGAGCTGGGGCAGAAAACTGGGTCCTACTGGTCTTAGCAGCCACCCCATCAGGGCTTTGTGTTGGCCTCTGAGCCTGAGGGGATATAGTCTCTGCCCTGGTGAGCTAGCTCCTGCCCTCCCGAGGAGTCAGAAGCAGCCCTGAGTTGTAACTATCCTTGCCCAGGGCAGGGTAGCCCAGCTCTAAGCAGGAGTCTGCAGGGCAGGCTTCCTGGCCCTGACAACAGCAGTAAGGTACAAGGCACCCTCAGAAATTTCCAGCTTAGGGACAGAGGAGAGGCAGCAAATAGCCCAAATGCTACCCCAATCCTTCACAGCCCTCCCAGGCTTCAAAGAAATGCAGTTCCTGGGAACTTCAAGTCCCACTGCCCACCCACTGAGTGCAAAGCAACAAAGACAAAATGTCACTTCAGTCCAGGGGCACTCAGGCTTTGTACCCGCCGGGAAGAGTCGCAGACTCAAAACCTACAGTGAATGACCTGGGGCCGCACTGTTTCCTGGTCCCAGAATGACTCTGGATATGTGCTCTGGGAACATCATCCAAATGGACGCGGAGGTAAAGAACTGTAAGCAGATGCATGGGCGGCGCCTGGGGACTACACTTCCACAGAGCTCCACAAACCAGGAGCCTCTGTGTGCAGGGCCAGGAAAAAGTGTGCCAATGGTTCAGCAGCCAAAGACGGGAGATCTCTTCTCCCCTTTCCTTACAAAACCTGATTCCCTCACATTCTCAACGACAGCTTTGTATGGACTAAACCTTTGTGGTGGTGGTGGTGGAGGGGCTTTCAGGAATACTGCATCC
>CABHPQ010125781.1:0-10288 GCA_902168405.1 Peromyscus aztecus | reverse complement strand
GGCAAACAGAAATCACGCTACCTCATACCAGCAGAGGCCCCAGAGGCAGGCAGTGGGGTGTGAGGCTGCTAATAGCACTCACCAGCAACTAAATCCAACACCAGCCATTGCTGTCTACTGGGGACAAATATCCACTCCAACAAGATAAAGCTGCTGCTTTCTCTGGGCCTCCCTTCTGTGTTGGCTGCCACCTCCTGGTAGGGACAAGAACATGACCCCCCTGCCAGCAGATAGCTAACATTTGAGAAGAGTCTATCTGTGTCTCACCCAAGGCTGACCTAACGGTTGAGGCACACCAGTTCTGCCATAACCAATGGATATCCTCTCCTCTATGGAGGCCCACAGAGGCTATCTAGTGAGACCTTACTCAGGGTCAGAGAATCTGAGCTTGCTTTACCCAGCAGGGCTGCATAATGGGATGATTTGGCCAGGGGTGTGGTTACTAAGTATTTGGAAGGGTCTACACTTGGCTGTATAGTGTGCTTTGATCTTGCAAGGGGGAGGTCTCTTGTCTCTCCCCTTGGCATATTATAAAATGCCCTTTTGAATAAAGCTCTGGGCAGCTAGGTATTGACCCAGGGCCCTCCTGAAGCTATCCTATATCTGTCTTTCTCCTTGTCATCTAGGTCTATCTTTCTACCTAATATTTCCTCATTCCTCTCTCCCCCACCCAAGAACCCTTCGATAGGTGGGAGCAGGTCGGAGCTGGGCTCCCAGAGACTCTCACACTCCTCCCTTGAGAAGAGACAGTGTATCCTCTACAACTACCCAGGAACCCTCACCCCGAACCATATACTAGCAGCCCCTCTTAGCCTCCTTTGGGTTCCAGGTATCAACCGAGTAACCTTACCCATCTGCCCACCAGGCTAACAAGAGCCAGCTTGGTACACACTATCCTGCTCACTTCCTAATGCCCGAAACCGCCTCTAGGTCTCTAGGTCAGGTCTCTGAACAGCAACCTAGTGAGAATCCTACCCCTTCACCCTCCCCCTACAACTGCTGCTTACAAAGCCCAGCCCCACCCTTCACTGTAGCGCAGGACATCAAACTTACTCTTTATATATTTTCAAATAATCACGTAAACTATAGGGCAGTCTAGACAGTACAATCCCTATACCTGCTGTGATATTTTGTTTGTGCTTTAACAAATAAAGTTTGCCTGAAGATCAGAGGGCAGAGCTAGCCACTAGGTAACCATAGAGGCCAGGCAGTGGTAACACACACCTTTAATCCCAGTACTTGGGAGGAAGCAGGAATATCAGGAGTTTAAGACTGATCTAGTGGAAAAGAGAAACAGCCAGGCAGTGGTGGCTCACACCTTTGATCCCAGCACTTGGGATCTCATGCCTTTAATCCCAGCACTAGGGGGGTGGAAACAGGAAATAATATGGCTGGGTGGAGAAGTCCTGGAGGTAAGAAGTTATCTCTAACTCGGGCGGTGGTGGCACACGCCCCTAACCCCAGCAAAGGCAAGCAGATCTCTGAGTTCAAGGCTAGCCTGGTCTACAGAGCTAATTCCAGGACAGCCAAGGCCATGCCGAGGAACCCTATCTTTTTTTTTTTTTTTTTTTTTTTATTTATTTATTTATTATATATATATATAGTGTTCCGCCTGCATGTATCCCTGCAGGCCAGAAGAGGGCATCAGATCTCATTGTAGATGGTTGTGAGCCACCATGTGGTTGCTGGGCATTGAACTCAGGACCTCTGGAAGAGCAGCCAGTGCTCTTAACTGCTGAGCCATCTCTCCAGCCCGGAACCCTATCTTAAAAAACAAAAAACAGGGGCTGGAGAGATGGCTCAGGGGTTAAGAGTGCTGACTCTTCTTCCAGAGGACCCGAGTTCAATTCCCAGCACCCACATGGCAGCTCATACCTGTCTGTAACTCCAGTTTCAGGGGATCCCAACACCCATGGCAAAAACACAAATGCACACAAAAATAAATTAAAAAAAAAGAACAAACAAAAAGAGAGTCTCTCTAGTAGCTGGCTCCTTTACTGATCTTTCAGCATTTACCCCGATATCTGGCTCCGGGACCAATTATGATTGGTGTTACAACCTGTAACACCACTATCTCTACCCACCCCTAAACTAGGAATGTAGAGTGATAAATAAATATGGCCAGTTCCCAGGAGGGCTATGTCTGCAGAAGAAGCCTGGGCTCCTAGCCTCTGAATTCCTAAGTGTTTCCCCAGGCTACTACAGTTGCTGCATATACAGGTCTGTGTGTAAACTACATTCTAGTCCAGCACCTTGGAGGCTCTGGAACTGGGGCCTCTCCTTAGCAGGTAAGCCATGCTTTCACAGAAATGTCACACAAACACGTGAGTCCAAGTGCTCTACAATACTGCTTTCAAGCAACTCCCAAGAGATTCAAGTAGGAAACTTCCTTAAAGACCCGTGACACTCTGTGCCTGGCATCTTGGCCTCCATGGTCTCTGTGTGGCCTACTGTCAATGGACACCATGCAGCCAGCCCCCTCTGAACCAGCAAACCAAGCCCAGAAGTGTGCCTGCCTCTGCTGCTCAATTCTATCAGCTATATGGAACTTATGGAACTTTCCCACAGGAAGCTCCACCATTCAGCTCTCATAGGAAGCCACAGCCATTCAGCTATCATGTGACCTGCAGCTCAGAATCCCCAGGTTCAGTCAGTCAGGCATGGGGACACCCATCTTTAATACAGCACCTAGAAAGCTGAGGCAGGAGGACCCTGAGTTCAAAGCCTTTATAGCCTGAACTATAAAGGAAGTTCAAGGCTGGCTTGTACATACAAGGACCTTGTCTCTGAAATAGAAAACAAAACACAGGGGAGAGTAGAAGAGGTTGAGGAGACCACCTAGTTAGCAGTACCCCACAGGCAGTCTCTGTACCCTTGTCTAGGTAAGCTCCCCTCCCCAGATGTGTCCAGGGAAGCTCCCCCCAGACATGACTGCCCATGGGCTTCCCTAACAATCCAGGTAACCCGGAAGGAATTTAGCTGCTTACCCAAACTTTAGTATAAGGACTGCAGAAGAAACTGACCCCTTTGATCCCACAGGCATGCCTTGGCGTGCCAGAAAACCAGGCCCTGGGGCAGCCAAGGAGCTGAACATCGACCTTAGCTTATAGGACCTTACATGGGAAACAGATGGGGTCTGGCAGTTTTAGGAAAGTACCTCTCCTTGATATCCACCCTCTGGTCAAGTGGCCACTGAGCCACAGGAACCTGACAGAGCACTGCTCCAAGTCCCCTATGGAAAATGGTGGTCACCACCAAGCTATAACTGAAATATTTAGTACATCTCATCTAGGTCATGAAGAAAACCACAGGCTAGGGACAAAGACTGTGCAGAACTCCAGACAGAAACAAGCAAGCGTCTGTGTAAGCTTCAGGTCCTGAAGCCACACCAAGTGCCCACCCTGATACAGTGCCTTGGGCTATCTCTGGATGCCTACTCTGTGGAAGTTGATCTGTGCACCAGATGTCAAGGCCCGAGCACACCCCTTCTTCCAGCAGTCTCTCCCTTCTGAACATGCGCCAATCAGAACCGTGGCTGCACTGCCATTCAGGGACCAGAGAGGAAACGCACCAACATTGAGTCAATACAGAACAGGTGCGCTACCACTGCCGCCGCCGCCACCACCACAGCAGCAGCGAGCCCAGCACGCAGGTCAGAAAGCAGTGACTGTCTCTTTAAGCATCAGATGTAACATGATGGCTCCCATCAAGGGAGAAACTGAACAGCCTGCCTCATCTGTGAGTTTTTAGGAGCAGTTACAATGCCTGTCCCACACCTGAGGCCTTAGGGGGATGCTCCAGCCAGTGGATGCTGGCTTCCCCCACATCGAGATCCCTATACTGGCCTCCTCATGCTGAGGACACTACGTGAAACACTCAGTGAAGAAGACACCAGCAAGAATGTCTGTGCAAACCCCGAAGCACGGCCGAAGCACGGCCTCTGTGTTTTACATCATGCTGCCATCCCATGAGTCAGAAATGCAAAGCTCAAAAACCCCCTACAGGCAGCAAGACCCTGGAGTGATAGAGCTGGGTGATTTGTAGCAGAAGAGGTGCGTCCATCTGCTAGATTTGGCAGGAAGGGTGGCCTAGCTATCAATATAACACTTTAGGACCTACATGTGGTAGCCATATACACCCAGGCTATGTGCTGAATATGAGAACGAAATGAGCTATATGTCAACAAAGGCAGAGTGACAAGTCCCTTAGCTCTAGAGTCTGTGAGACCAGGGCTTGTTTCCACAGCCAGTCTCTCAAGCCAGAAGCAGTGGGCAGTATAAAGCTGACTTATAGAACAGATCCAGTCTTTCGAGATGTTATGGTTGACAGAAAAGAACTTTAAATAGCTATCATAAGTAAGTTAATATTCAGCACTTGGGATGCTGGAATTCAGGGTACATTGCTGGTTTTTTGTTGTTGTTTTTTTTTGAGACAGGGTTTCTCTGTGTCACTTTGGAGCTATCCTGGAACTCGCCCTATAGACCAGGCTGGCCTCGAACTCACAGAAATCTACCTGTCTCTGGCTCCCAAGTGCTGGGATTAAAAGTATGTGCCACCACTGCCTGGCTGGTCCACTGCTTTTTGGCCAAAGAGTAAGACCTTATCTCATTTAAAAAAAAAAAAAAAAGTTAAAAGAATTATGAGATTATGAGTAAATGGATAGATATATGGATCATTTTCCAAAAAAGGAGTCAAACTTGTATTTTTTTTTTTTTTTGGTTTTTTTTCGAGACAGGGTTTCTCTGTGTTGCTTTGGAGCTATACTGGAACTCACGCTGTAGACCAGGCTGGCTTCGAACTCACAAAGATCCGCCTGCCTCTGCCTCCTGAGTGCTGGGATTAAAGGCGTGCGCCACCACTGCCCGGCTTCAAATTTGTATTTTTAAAAAGGGAATCAATTCAGATGGGTGCTCCAGAACTGACAACTACCATCTGTGATATTGACACAAGTTGCTAACCTATAGTCCGATCCTGTCCCACAGTGGGCAGATACTTGTAACCACAGCTGCACAGACAGCATGCCCCACTGGTGGAAGTCAGATCCACACAGATTCAGCCTCACTGCACATGAGACAAGCCCTAAGATCACAACGGAATTCTACTTAGCAGCACTGTTTAGACCTCAGCTTCTTAAACTGTGGGTCACGAATCCTAAACTACTGAATGTGGGGGGGAGGGAGGTATCTCAGAAAATCTGACAACAGTATAAGGTTTCAGAATATTCAATAACCGAACCCTAGTCATCAAAATACCAATCAATTCTTCTTGTATAATAGTAGCGGGACCAGCCTTAATATTACACATCCCAGGGGCTCAGGAGAGAGAACTACTAACGGCGGGGACTATTTTCGGGAAATAGAATCTCAGCACACCGAGCTCTATAGTCCACTTGCTTTAATTCCTCTGGTATTAACATCCTATTTACACAGCTTCAGTTCTGTTCTTGTGCCTAGCTCTTTTCTTGCCTGATTTCTCTCTCCATTTATCTACTGCTCCCTCTAAGTTCTATCTTAATTCTCTCGTCTTAACTCTGCCTCATCTATGTCCTTTTCACCTTGTTCTTACCCAGCTAGTACTTCCCCATCTGGCTCTTCCTCGTCTTCCATCTCATTCCTCTAGTACTCTCTTCTAGCCCTTCAATCTAGTTCTTCCCCATCTCAGTTTGTTCCTCTCAAGTTCTTACCCATCTAGTTCTTCCATTCTCTTTTCTCTTCTCTGTCCTGTTCTCCCCTTCTACAGAAAATACCTACCTTTTCTTCCCCTGGGCACATGGTTCCCTGCCTCCTCAGGAATGTTGTTTTATCTCTCACTTTGATATGTAAAAACCTCTTTTGTTCTCAGTCAAACGCTCTGGAGAACCACTAGGCCTCCTCAAGGCCAGGGGATGGTCTGAGCCTCATTAGCACAGGAAACAAAGCTAGGCGTCTCCGCCAGTTTGTCTCCTAAACTCAGCAGGGCAGGCAGTTAGTAACTTAGTAGGTTCAGCAGGTCTGGGGAGCTGAACTGTTTACCAGTTAGTCTGGGCACGCAAGGATTTCATAGCAGAAGACAGCTGAAATATTAAAGGCTGGGTAACACCAAATATTCATAATAAATGGCTTTGCCTTTTGACAGACCCTTGGCCGGTCAAAGTTCAGCTTTAATACACAGCTGAATCTCTATGATATATTCTTGCGGCCCGCAAGAAACTCTGAGAAGCAATGAGGGTGTTCTATATTCTCCAGTACCAAATATCAAGCAAAGACAATTCTTTATGTAGAAACAAAAACATTAATATATATTATATATTATATGTATGTCAAAGAATTGTTTTAAAATAAACTTCTGTATGATGTATTATCAGCCCTCTTATATACCTATTTTTTCTGTGTGTTTTATATTTCTGTGTGTCACAAGTAGACAAGTTCAAGAAGCCCCGGTCCAGACACTACGCAAGAAGTACAAGAATGCCACAGACTCATGTGAAATCACAGTCTCGTGGTTGTGCAAATTAGTGAGCCACTGTAGTCATCCAAATTGTCTGTGCAAACCCACAGGGAAGGAAGGGGGCAGAGACATCCTGCTGCCACCCCACGAGCCAAAAATAGCAAGCCCCTGTAGTCAAAAAGTAAAATGACGACGAAAGAAAAAGAGGTAAAGATGGGCTGGGACCTACTTCAGTTGGCAGAGTACCTTCCTAGAATGCACAGAGCCTTGGGTCTGATCCCAATGGCGGCATAAACCAGCCACGACAGCACTCGCCTGCACTCCAGTGCTTAGGAGGGCTGAGGAAGGAAGGTCATTAGTTCAAGAGCAGCCTGGGCCATATAGCAAACCTTATTCCAAAACACCAAAATAAAGTAAAATAAAATAAAATAAAAGCCACGACCACACTGGGAGGACTGGGGTGTAGCTTAGTGACAGATCAAGTGTCCATGCACCAAGAGGTTCAATGACCCAAGTTTCCTGGCCTTCCCCCTTTTGTCAAGGAGAACCAGCTTCCCCAGCACTCAGGGTCACCTGACTTCACCATTTTCCCTTAAGTCCAAACACCACTTCAGTGAAACAGCACAATGCCTCTGCGGGAAGAAACAGTGGGAGATTATCTTGAAGGATTTCAAGATAAATGACGTGTGTAAATGCAGCCACATAGTTTAACAGCAAGTATGTATGAACACACAGCAATGTATAAAACCATCACCAACAGGAAGTTCAGCTACTGAAAAAGTGGCTTCAGCACAGCACCATCAGTAAGTACGCCGTGTTCTCCTGACACCAAAGGTGCTACACACATGAACTCGGAGGAGGGGTCTGGCCTCCTGCACACAGGCGCTCAGACTCCTGCAGCCCTGCGATCACTCTGACAGCCCAGGATACGAAGAGACTGTCCAAGGACCACTGTGTGCCTGGACTGGCTCAGCATGTGTGAAGTACCAGGGTACTGGTACTGAGGGATTCCCCCAGGGGCACCCTCCCTGTTGATCGAAAGATGGCGTTCCATTGGGAAAAGGGGGCAGAAAACCTCTTACCCGCTTTTATGCTTCTTTTTCTTTGGAGTGTCCTCTTCTGATGTCCTCCGGCCTCGGCCCCGGGAGCTTCTCTTTTCTTTCTGACTCCGACCTTCTGAAGGACAAAGACCCCCATTATTATCACAGCACAGACCAACGTGGAGCAAGAGTCACCCAGATTCATTTACCATCATGTGCCTAACACATTTAGATCAAAGCCTTTAAAACTGCAATCATTAATAGACAGAACATCGGTCAACTTGCTTTTCAAGCTTCGTGATCCAGTGCTTTCAAAGTCACTTCCATCCATTCTGTCCTTCAGGTCAGCCTCAAAGCGCGCCAGGTCAGCATCAAGCCTTCGGATGTGTTTATCCACCTGCAAAAGGACACTTGAAAACGTAACTTCATAGAAAAACAAAGGCTGGATGCAGCTCAGTGGCTCAGCATTTGCCTGGAATGCACAAGGCCCTGGATTAGATCTCCCCAGCACCCCAAGAAAACACAAAACAAAAAATGGTTTCACCAACAAGCAAGAAAAACAGGACCCCCAAAAAACCAAAATTGTAGGAGCAAGCCCAGATGAAGACCTCCAATGTGTCTTCTCTCTGGGTGCTCCAAACTCCCACCCTAGATACACATTTCCATACACCTTTTTCCTTCTGTGGCATGGAAGGCAGGGGCGGGAGCCTGCACGCTGAGCCCTTTGCTCACCATCTCGTAGGTCTGCATGGCCAGCTGCACCTTGTCATCACTGTACTCCTTGCACTTGCTGTAGGCGCTCTGGATCTTCTGCAGGTGCGCCACACGCTGCTCTGAAGACAGAGTCTTCACCGTAGAAATGTACTCTGCAGCCAGGATGTCAATCTCTGCTTTCTTATCTAACGGGGACAGGGCAGAAGTGGAAGCAGGAGTTAAGAGTGCCATGCATCCAGGATGCTGGCAGGCATCGTTGGCCATGTCAACGTGCACTTTCTAGTACGGCAACTTACCCAAGACAGACCCAGCACAAGTACTGTCCAGCAAGTAGTCAAACTGCCCTCTGACTCTCCTGAACAGTAAACTTTTTGTGGTCATCTTGCCTAGCTCCTGGTGTACAACTTCGTCACATACCCAGAGGAGAAGCACACCGGTACCAGAATACACACAGGGAAACACACACAGCAGCCAAAAGCAAGACACAATGTAAAGATCCAACCCACAGAATGGCTAGTAAGCAAGGTCTATGCTCCATCTGTCATACCACCTGGAGCGTAGGGAATAACTATGACTCACAACCCTGTGGTTGAATCCAATGATGCTGACAGTGAACAACAGAGCAAAACATGTAGAAACACCCTGCGTGCTTCCATTAACACCGATGGCAAAGACACACACAACTCTGCTCTACCGAGAAGTGAGGCTTCAGATGACAGCCTTCAGCACGCCGTTCAGAACAAACTATTTCACACACAAAATCAATAGCAACGGCATATAAAATTGCCTTTGCCTTCCACATACAAATCTTTTGTTTAAGACCTGAGTTGCACCTCCACCCAAGATAGTTCATTACAGGTGTAAACACTCCAAAACTGAAAAACATAAAAATCCAAAATACTGCTGGCCGAAAGCATTTTGAATAAGGAATACTCAACTTATAAACAGTGCTGATAGGGAAATTTCTAAAGGAGAAAAGCAACAGATATTCTAACTGAAAAGGACAATAGTTGAAAAGCTTTGACAAGAATCTGTGTAGGAAGCCAGGAGACAGGCTAGGGAAATGGCTACCTATTAGTGGGTAAAGGAACTGCTGTGAAAGAAGACATGAGTCCAAATCCCCCAGAACCTACTTAAAAAGCCAAGTGTGGTAGCATGTGCATCTATAATTCCAGCGCACTTACTGGGAGATGGGCTCCAGAGACTGGAAAATCCCAGCTAGCCTGGTACATGCAGCAGTGAACAAGAAAAGAGACCTTGTCTCAAAGGAGGTGGAAGGTGAGGTCTGAACCCAAGGCTGTCCTGTCCTCTGAACCCTACACATACGCCATGGCAAGTGTATATCCCCACACATGTATACACGCATATTATATATGTACACACACAGAGTGAAAAATAAGAAACTCTAGCTGAGTTAAAAGTACCAGCACTCTCCTTCCTACCCCTACACTCCCCCAGGCCACAGAACAAGATGCTGTCTCCAAATTAATGAACAAATAAGTACCTGAGATGGGCGTGGTGGTACACACCTTTAATCCCAGCATTCTGGAGGCAGAGGAGGTCTGTCTCTATGAGTTTGGGATTGGCTGGTCTACACAGCCAGTTACAGTCCAGCCAAAGCTATATAGCAAGACCTTATCTCAACAAACAAATGCGGGGCGGTGGTAGCACCCAACTTTAATCCTAGCACTTGGGAAGCAGAGGCAGGCAGATCTCTGTGAGTTCAAGCCCAGTCTGGTCCACAGAGCGAGTTCCAGGACAGCCAGGGCTACACAGAGAAACCCTGTCTCAAAAAACAACAAAGTACCAGCACTCCCTCCAAGACACCGCACGATGCAAACCCTGTGCTATACAAGGTCCCCTTCAGACTCTCTGATACCCCACGTCCTTTACTCACTCTCTGACCAATGGTCAAAACCCAGCTCAGGCTAGACCCACCTTCTGTTCTCTGGTCAAGCTCTCGCATCAGCTGGAAGTTCCTTTGAAGTTCACAGGGAAGGTTCTCAATGCCTGAAAGAAACATGAAAGTATTATACTTCTCAGTAGACAAAAATCTGCCTCCAGGGAAGAAGAGATGGCTCAGCTGTTAAGAGTATTTACTGCAGCCG
>CABHPQ010125780.1:0-14958 GCA_902168405.1 Peromyscus aztecus | reverse complement strand
CTGCCTCTGCCTCCCGAGTGCTGGGATTAAAGGCGTGCGCCACCACCGCCCGGCATAAGACCCTACTTTAAAAACACTGCCACCACCACCACCACCAATCAGAAAAACAACAACTCTACAACAACAAGTATATTCCTAGACTGTCGTGGGAAATAAACCATGACATTTTAAAAATGATAACCACAAGAATGATTTTAGCTTTCAACGTTATCAGGTTTGTAGGTTTTGATCAATAAATAAATGTTAAAGAGGTTTTCTTCACAAACACTCCTCGTCTTTGTCGTTCAATTTCCTTACCTTCCTGGTCCTCCACTCTTCACAAAACCTCTCCTTTCTTACGTTTACTGCCCCTGACATCCCCCTTTTTCCTTTAAAAAATTCCGTTCTGCTACCTCAGAGCTTTTTGTCATTGACAGAAATACGGATTCTGTTTTTATTCCTACCTGACTAATTATTAACCCTTAACTTTAATGCAAAGAAAAAGCACAGTAAACTTCCTGTGAAATTTGTGTGTATGTGTAATGGCCTTCTGCAGCCATCTAATGAATGTGAACCATATCACTACTCCATTTTGTTAGCGAGGAAATGGAGACTTTACCATGCTAAATGAATACTGTTGGTGTCTTGATTTCCAGGGTTTGTGTTGTGGCCATCTAGTGGCTTCAGAATATGGTGGTAGTTGGGGAAGGTACTTGTAATAGCTATTCCTGGTTGTCAGCTTGACTATATCTGGAATGAACTGCAATCCAGAAATGGAGAGCATACCTGTGGGATATTATTTTTTCTTGGTTTCAAGTGGGTGAATCCACTTCTAGTCCAGACCTTTGAGGTAGGAAGACACATACCTTTGATTTGAATCTTGAGGTGGGAAGATACATGCCTTTAATCCAAATCTTGAGGCAGGAAGACATAACATACCTTTAATCTGGGCCATACCTTCTGCTGGAAGTCTATATAAGGACATAGACAAAGGAAGCTTTTGTCTTTGCCTGCTTGCCCTCACCTTGCTAGAACATCCATTACACACACACACACACACACACACACACACACACACACACACACACACATACACACACACACTCTGTCTCTCTCTCTCTGTCTCTCTCTCTCTCTCTCTCCATATATATATATGGAGAGAAAGAAAGATTCATTCCTTAAGTTCTGTGACTCTAGATAACCCTGACTAATATAGTACTTAATACAGAAAATATTTTACAGAAAAGAAAAAAGGATCAGAAAAATGGAATTTTCAGAAGTGCTACTTAAAGGTCAGTGCTATTTTCTCTGGGAACTTTTGTAAAATAATCAATGCATATACTTAACAACAGGACTAAATAGATCTTATCACTTTTTAATTGTGTGTGTGTGTGTGTGTGTGGTGTGCACATATGTGTGCAGGTGCAGGAGCACTCCCCTGTTGCACACACATGGATGCCAGAAGAAGGTGTTGGGCATCCTCTTCATTATGCTTAGCCTTATTCCTCAAGGCAGACCTCTCCCTGAACCTGGAGCTCACAGTTTTGACCAGGCCGAGAGTCAACAAGTCCTAGGGGCTCCTCTGCCTCTGCCTCCTACAGCGCTGGGGTTGCAGGCTTGTGGAACGTGTTGTGTGGGTGCTGGGATCTGAACTCAGGTCTTCGACTTTTCAGCCCCTTACCCTCTCGAGTTAATCTGCTGGCTTCTCAGCATGACCGTGACATATGTAATATGCTGTTCATTTATCAACATTAGATGCCCTGTCCATTTTGAATCCTTTCTCAATTTTTTTAATGAAAACAGTCTTGCTAATTTACTAACATTTTTAAAAACATAAAACTTTGATGACGTAACTATTTGGCATGAAGATTGCCTTGTCTTCTACACCAGTACTCAGGTGGACTTTTTGCTGATTGTGCTCACTTTGAGAAAGTTGAACATAAGAGAAACCAGCCTAGGGAAGCAGTTTAACAGTTTGTAAGACTTGGTACATGTCTGCTAATGGAACCTCTATTTTAACTAAAAACTTGGAAGAAGCCAATCCCTTCCCTCCATCAATTCTGTCCTCTCTTCCTTTCTCTAATCTTGTCCCAGTAACTGTCAACTGTGTCCTTACTCTTAGCCAGTAAAACACTCTCAAATTTTTTCTCATTAAAAAATAAAGACAAAATCAATAATGTCCTCCTTCATCCAGTCTGGCTCAGCTTGACTTCTGTAACCTCCACAGCCCAACCACTTAAAAATGGCACCACAGTCTTTACCCACGGCTTTTCTCCCTTTGATGGAGTGTTTTTCTATTTTTATGCAGTCAGACTATGTCACCGGATGGAAGCTGAGCACAGAGCAGAGTTGTATATCATATGCTGAGATGTAGTCATCCTGAACACAAGTTCCCAGTGATTGGTTGGTTAATTGATACAGGGTCTCACTGTGCATCCCAGTCTGGTGAAATCACCATCCTCCTGTCTCAGACTACTAAGTACTGAAAGTATAGGCAGGCACAGCACTCCCTCCAGCCCTCAGGGATCTTGCTATAGGAGCTAATAATGCCACTCAAGAGAAGAACCTTCCAGGTGAAGGGCTCACAAACATTCCCCGACCTTCCCTGTAAGCTTTCTCTCCAGGCTTGTATTTCCTCTTTCTAAACTTTTCAGTCTGGGGACTCATTTCTTTGCTTCAACCATTTTCCACAAAGGTTTCAATCTTTTACATATTTCATATCATCATGCCTCAGACATCACCTGAGTGAGCATTCAGTCAAGTTCTATGAATGAGGTTAAAGATGGATCTCCCAATGGTGACTCAGTCCTGTTCTACCCATAACAGAGGTACACATTGCAATGAGAAGCAGTTGCTTTCTGCAAAAACAAAAATCTATGTATTTCTCTATGAAATACATTTTCTTTCTTCTTTTTTTTTTTTAGGGCAATTTTGTATTTATCTTTATGTACAGAAAACCTAACAATGGGCATTTAATCCAGCTTAGAAGTTTGTTCT
Source organism: Peromyscus aztecus (assembly GCA_902168405.1). NCBI lineage: Eukaryota > Metazoa > Chordata > Mammalia > Rodentia > Cricetidae > Peromyscus > Peromyscus aztecus. The sequence continues at coordinate 11,982 of CABHPQ010125780.1, read as the reverse complement.
TTGGCCTTTGCTTTTTCCTGCTTGGCAATCTGAGCCACAGATTTGGGACCCAGGACGTTGCCCTGTCAATGGCAGCAGATCTCATGTTGTCGTTATTGGTCCAGATACCTTCTACCAGCTTAGTCAGAGAGCTCTGAGTTAACCTGTGTGAAGGCCACAGTGGTGCATGTCTTCCTGAGCAGCAGCCACCCCAGCCTGGCCTTCCTCTAGATGATGCAATAGAGGACTCCCATCTTGAGACACAGGGCAAACAGGAAGACCAACAGCTCAATGGGGCCTATGTTGTAGGCAATCACCAAGAGGTGAGCCTTCTTGTTCTCCACCAAAGTTGTGATTGTCCTGCTTGAAGGACAGGTGGTCTCTTAGTTGGGATGTCCTCTTTGCCAGTAGCCTTTGCTTCTTCTCCTGCTTTGTTTCTGGCCTGTCCTTGTGGGCAAAGTTCAGCAGCTGGGTAGCTGTTTGCCGGTCCCAGGCCTGGGGGAACTGGTCAATGGCAGAGGAGGTACTTGGAGCCACTTATGGAGGATGGCCCTTTGCCGAAGCAGCCTGAGTAGCTGGGCCATTTGACAAAGCAAGTGAGATCTCTTTTGAGCTGGATGTCCAGTCCAGTGCCGAAGTTCTTAGGCCTTTCCTCAGAGAGGACTCACCACCTTTTTTGGCCTCCCGTTTCTTGATGACACTGGGAGCTGGGGCAACCTCCTTCCTCTTGGCTTTCTTTTCTTTGGGCATTTTGCTCTGCTGGAGGAAAGCCCCCTAGCCCCCTTAAAAGACATTTGGGGCTTTTCAGAGGAGAACAAGAAATTCCTGTTTTCTTTGCCACGAAAAAAACCAAAAATAAGAACAAAAAAACAACAAAACAAAACAAAACAAAAACCCCACCTCAACATTTTTATCAGTTCTTTGAGAATTTCATACACTGTTTTGATCATACCTCCCCTCCCCCCGCTCCTCCCAGTCACCCATCCTTTTTACCCTACCTTCTGTCTTTTCTTTGACACTTTGAGAAAAAAGTTTTATGAACTTTAATCAGAATTAGACTCAATGTGTCTTCTGTTAGGATTTTTGAATAGCAGGTAGCCACAAATCCAGCTGAGCCCGCTTGACCTTGATAAGCTTTATGGTTGCTGACCCATAGCTTTTTAATCGTTCAAACTCACTTGTTACAACATCCTACTTGGGTAGGGCTTCTCCTTATATCTGTGAGTAAGGTATTTCTGGTCTTTTTTGATTTCCACACCCGGCATGAATCCTCTGGTTCTCTGGGAAATAGATCATTTGTCTTGTGCAGCTGTGATAGTTGACCTGTGAGAATTTGGGTGGGAGTATGATTTCTGGAGGCCCCAGCATCTCATGCAATGACCACCTCCGTGACACTTTAAATACTCTCTTTATGGGAAAAGGGCAGTGGGGATGTAGACAATTTTAGAGGGTTAGTAATTTACTTTTCTTTTTCGAGACAGGGTTTCTCTGTGTAGTTTTGGTGCCTGTCCTGGATCTCGCTCTGTAGACCAGGCTGGCCTCAAACTCACAGAGGTCTACCTGGTTTTGCCTCCCGAGGACTGGGATTAGAGGCGCGTGCCACTGCCACCCAGCAGTAACTTACTTTTATTACAAATGGATAAGACCAGAAAAACAGACATGGCTTGGGACATTGTTGTTCATCTGGCTTTTGTTCCTATCAAGAAGTAGAATTCAGGTTTCCACCTCCTTGTGTCTAGGTTGGCCGGGAGGCTGGGCAATACAGCCAAAGCGATGATAGAGAAATTATGGGTTAGGCCTTCCCTTCAGAGACATTGTTCTCACTCTCCTGTCATCATGGAAAGAAACCTGGGTGAGCCTTTCTAGGATGGGAGGTGACATGGAGAAAGATGCCCAGCTGACACTAGCAGCAACTTCCAGAAGAGCCAGCAGCATAAGTTGCCTGGCCCAGTGGATTCCTTGTTCCACAACTATTAAGAACTTCAAGATGCTGAGAGCCAAAAACAAAGCAAGCATGGGCTCTCCAGGGAACTGGTCCTGATCACCTGAAAGACTGTCTCGGATCGAGTCCCAGTGAGCTCCTAGCTAACCGTCAGTACATGGTTGAGTCCATTTGAAAACAGGAATTATTTCCAAGTCCAGTCCAATACTGACTCATGTTGGCTAATAAATGAATGTTGGTTGAAGCCACTAAGTTTATGATAGTTTATTAGACAGCAATAAACAATAAATATATACTCCTTTATCTCCTATCAAGGATTCTTGAAACCTGGGTTGTTCAGCTTGCCCCCATCTAAGGAGGACTGGGGAATGCTTTACACTGTCACATATTCCCTTTATACCTACATGTGTGGACTATTACTAATTGTGTGACTTGGATCACACTTGAGTTTTTCTTTGATTTTGAGACAGGGCCTTGGTATGTAGGCCTTGAACTTGAGATCCTCCTGCCTTAGCTTCTTCAGTGTTGCAATTACAGGTGGGCACCATCGGAGAATATCCCTTCACTTCTTTTTGTGCCCGTATTTCCTCATCTGCCAAGTAGAGATAGGTCTGTGGAACTCGCGTGTCCTGACACCTGAACAGTCCCTCGCCAATGCTTTGTTGAACTGTGTTGTATGCAACCACACTGTCCTTAAAATTCAGGATGAGACTTGCAGCAGAGCCACAGAAGACATGTACCCAGAGAGGTGAGAATGGACGTGTCCCTGCTTACTGGGAAGGATGGGGAGGAGGCAATGAGCCCTGGAGACAGTCAGACTCCTCTTCCTTCAAAGCTCAGCACCATCATTGTTCTGTTCCTCTGCATGATGCTTCATCCAGCATTAGCTTTCTTGGTGTAAAGTGCCAATAACAAAGAGAGTCTATGGAGTGTCAGTGGGAGGGTTGAACAGAGACTCAACCAAGCCCTGGGGCCTATGTCTGCCACATGATATTTAACTTGTGAGTGTTGGTCAGAAATGCGAGCCAAGGTCACTGAGAGGAAAATGACCAAATTTGCTTTGTATTGGTCACAGTATCGGGAAACCTTGGGATGTATGCTTCCCAAGCCTCCGAGCAAACCATGACAGCAAGTGGTGCCTGCTCTAGCAGCGACTTCCCTTAAAAAGAAAGAGACCAAGCAATCCCAGTTTATGATCTACCATTTAGTTCCCAGGAATGCCTTCCATCTTCATCTTCAGCATACTGCCCCCTTTCTTCCTTACTCTTAAGTTTAAAAAAAATCTATGTGTTCATCATTTTTTTTGAGTGCTTGGGAATACACAGTCATACATAGAGATTCTGATTAATAGGAGCTTCATCCCATGAACCAGCAATCTCAACACACTGAGAGCGTGAGAAGAGTCACTGAAGGCTTCCTGGGGGAAGTCACATTTAATGTGTAACCTATAACATAGACGAGTGACATCAACTGAGCTGGGGGCTGAGGGAGAGTGGTGGTAAAGTGGCGGATGAGAAAGAGTTCGAAGGATCCCAAAGCATCATTTACAATTGCGTAGAAGGAAGAGAAAAGTTGGAACTTGGGGATTTTAAAGTAGATAGATATTGATGACAAATGAGTTAGAAAGCGGAAGTGGTCAGAAAGGAAGCTAATGGAGGTAATTTGTTTTTCCAGTTAAGAAATTTGACCTTTATCCTAAGAGCAATCAATGGGAAATCATTTAGTATTTAAACAGAGGAGTGACATTTAGAAATAGCATTCCCTGACTATAATATGAGGAACAGGGGGCAGGTCAGAAGGCTTGCCACTTGTTATTGTAAATAAAGTTTTATTGGCAACCATACACATTAATTTGTATTGTCTTTTAGGTCTTAGGCGTCCAACTTAGCAACTGAGCATTACTACCTGGCCCTTTTAAGAATATCTGTTGAGTTTAGGTACTGTTAATATAATTTGGAGGAAAATAATGATAGCTAGCTAGCTTTGGGAAAGGCACAGGAGGAATTTTGTAAAGGGGGTCTGAGGAATTAATCACACAATTCTTGTAAAATTCTTAAAACATTCTGTCAATTATTCAGACATCTGATTTTAGCTTTACCTTGGGGACTCCACTCCTATAAGGACCAAGATTACAGTCGTAATGTAAACAGCTAAGGGTTAAGTGTTGTAAACGAGAGAGAAGGCCAGGGGCCAAGCACAGTGGTTCATGACTTTAATCTTAGCACTTGGGAACCTGAGGCCAGCCTGGTCTACACAGTGAGTTGAAGTCTAAGGCTACCCAGTGAGAACCTGTTTAAAAAAAAAAAAAAGAAAAGAAAAAGAAAAGACAGGAATTGGGAAGGAAACAACCAAGCAAATTAAATTGTAGATTCCTTATAAATTATTATTATAAGAAAAAGATTCCTTAACTCTGTGTGTGTGTGTGTGTGTGTGTGTATGTGTGTACACTCAGGTGTGTACATCAGTTAAACAGTGTGAGACATATAGCAAGACACAAGATGTATTTGGTGAACTGAACCCTTAACATCATGATGTTCCTGATACCTGCTTTGTGGTCCTGAAACTCTGCTGTTTGATACAGATTGACCTACAATGTCTGACCAAATCAAACAAAGCACTTTTTATTTTATTTTATATTTTATTATTTTGCTTTTTAAACAACCTCAGTAAAACAACACCAGCAAGTGTCTTTAATATGTCCTTCCTTCAAGAAGACCAAAGCGGGGTCTCAGTCTATTTATGTCACGATAGTAACAGCAGTAAACAAGTTAGTGTAACTCCCATTGTTTATTGGTGCCTACTAGGTCTGAAATACAGCACAGACGCTCACCTAGGTTCTTCAGGCCCTCTAGCCAACCTCATCATTGTCGTCATGTGTAGATGAGGAGACTGTAGCTCAAAGGGTTCTCTTTTCTAAGGTCAGGACCATGTCAATGTGTCTGATGTTAGTAATCTTCCTCTCGGTCACACAAGCTCTTGCCGCCTCATAGCAGGTCACACTGCCTCCTCCTTCTCAGTCTTTCCTCTCCTCATTCCATTGCTTAAAACCCTCCACTGTCTTCTCATCTCCTGAGCAGAGTCTACATAATTTAGTGTGGCATAATTTATTTTTAATAATCTCTCATGGCCTTAGTGGCCTCGGCTTCTGCCGCTGTTTCTGTAAGTGTATATTGTATATTCCTGATTTGGGGGGGCTCTCGAGGGCAGGGGGAACACTCCGGATCCCTCCGTGCTTCTGTGGATTTATATGTTCCTTCTCTTTCTGGAGACTTCTTCCTTCACATCTGCCTGGGCTTTGAGCTAAAAACCCCAAGTTCCAGCCAGTCTCTCTTGTGAGAGCTAACCTCTCGGTGTTTTATTCTCTCCTACTGGGAAATGGCTATACGTTTCCTAGAAATGGTTATACGGAAAGAAAGAACTGCGGCTTTCCCATCCACTGTTGATCTCTGGAAATGCCTGGCTTCTGTAAGCCATGTGGTTTTTTTAAACCTTTTTATTTATAAAATAGGGTAATATGATGCTTTGGTGATGCCTGATACATTATAAGTACTCAGAATAAACAGTCATTATTCAGTTCCTGTGCAATTAAATAAGAGTCACATATATTAGTCTAGCACAATAATTTTGAGCACACTGTTCTTCCTTAGTGATGCTCTGGGCATCCTTTTAGGTTCAACACAAACTATTTTGTGATTTATTTGTTTCCATGTGTGTGTGGTAGGTAGTGCTTGTAGACATGTGTTAGTAGTCCTGAAGCTGACGTCAGGAGTCGTCCTCAGTCATTGTACACCTTATTCATCGAGGCCAGGTTTCTGAGTTACACTCAGAGCTGGTTGAAAAGACCAGTTCTAACTAGCCAGCTTGCTCTGGGAATCCCTTCTCTCTGCCTTCAGTGCAGTCTGCCATGCCCGCCTTTGCATCTCCATGGGTGCTGGGGTCCCAACTCAGGCCCTCATGCTCGGACAGCAAGCGCTTTATCCACTGGGCCATCTCTCCAACCTCTTTTTCTGTAAACATTCTATACATTGAATCCATGGTTGGCTGTGTTTGTCTAGGTTCTCGTCTCCTCTGCTAGCCTGGAACTCTGTGAGTACAGGGACTATTGTTGATCTACCCCACCCTAGTAGAAATTGGTATTTAATACATGTCGGCTGATTGGCTGACTGGATATACTCATGAATGGACAAAACGGGAGCCTCACAGGACTGACAGTGAGTGACAGTATACCCAGTAGTGTTGGTTTGATTTGGCAATGTTTACTGAGTATGGTTTGCTTTACACTTTCTTTCTCTTTCAAAGTAATGGACTTGAACCTAAGGCCTCACACATGCTGGGCAAGCGCTCTACTGCTGAGCTCCGTCCCCGACTCTCTCTCTCTTTTTTATTTTGAGACTGGATCTCCCAGTGTGGCCCAGGTGGTCTCGAACTCATTCTGCAGCACAGCCTGGAACTTGAGAGTCTCCTGTTTCAGTCTCCCAAGCAGCTGGGAGACTGCACGAGCAGACCTGGCTTCCTTCCCCAAACTGTTGGTGCTCAGTGATTCAATTTAATTCTCACAGAAACTCAAGTTAGGTCTTAGCCTCGTGAAATCTATTTTAAAAAATTACTCAAGATTTTTATCACTATTTTTTCAGATAAAGTAACTGAGGTCGACATAGCCTACTTCAAGTCACACTGCTAGTAAGAGATGTAAAAACTGCCATTGCGTCACCAGCAAAGGTGAGAGGGCAATGTCCGGGAGGCAGTGTTTTCCCTCATGGGTCCCAGGGATCAAACTCAGGTTATCAGTCTTAGCCGCAAGCACCCTTACCTGCTGAGCTATCTTGCCAGCCCTAATGGGCTATGTGTGTGTGTGATTTTATGTGTTTATTTTCACAAGGTTCTAGTTATTTTGCCACAGATGGTTTGAAAAATATGGTTTTGAGCATCCATCTCTATGATACCCAGTTTACTTGTAAAAATAAAATATGTGTGTATGTAAAATGTACACTTATAAGCTTGTTGAAATTTTTAAAGGAAAGAGCACGAGGGGGGCTATGGGGACGAGAAAAGAGGTTTATTGGAGGGACTGGTAGTTGCATTTGGGGAGACAGAGTTGAGACCTGAGATGAACATGTAGGGTATGGTGGTAGAGGGAGGTCTGAGCAAGAATGGAGGAATTTCATGCAAGGCAGCCCTGAGTCCAATCCCCAGCACCGCATAAACTAGGTATAGCTGCACCTGCGTGTAATCCCAGCACTTGGTAGTGGAGGCAGGTGGATCAGAATTTCAAGGTCACCCTCAACTATCAAGTGAATCTGAGACTAGCACACGTTAGTCAGAGGACCGCTTGCAGGAGTCCCATGTGGGTCCCAGGGATCGAACTTGGGTTGTCAGGCTTGGCAGCAGGTGCCTTTACTTACTCAGCCATCTCTCTCTCACTGGCCCCCAACAATTGAAGTCTCTTGAGTTGGATGACTAGAGGCACGATGAGTCCATAGCAGAGAAAGCTAGAGAAAGAAGAGTATGGCTTACCCCCCATGCTACCCTGAATGCACCCATCTCATCTGATCCTGGAGGCTGAGCCGCGCTGGACCTGACTAGCATGTGGGAGGAAGAATGAAGAACCTGGAGAGGAGAGACAATGCCTTCTACGTTTTACTACACTGGATCTGGGGAAACATAGCAGCTCACTAGGAATGTAGGTCTGGAGCTCAAGAGAGTTCTCCACGACTAGTGGACAGTAAGGTACAGATGAGATAAGGTTAGCAGTGGGTGAGGTCATCACCTGGATCAGGAGGAAATGAACTGAGTTAAAGGTTAATTGCAAAACACCGAGTTAAGTTAAAGTAGGAAAGCACTAATGTTCCTGGTTTCTAGGAGCCATTCAGACTTTGATATGAACAGCAGCCCAAGGGCTCAGGGATGTCGGCAAGAGCTTATTGAGACATAAGAGCTGAAGGTTGATCAAGTAGAGCACTGTGTGTGTGCATGTTATCTCTGTGTAGGTGTGTTTACCTGTGTACATGCATATGGAATCAGAAGTCAGGCCAAGCTGGATGTCTTTCCCCTCCTGTGCTCTGCCTCACTTTTTTGAGACAGAGCCTCTTACTGAAGCAGGAGCTTGCCATTTTGGTTAAAATAGATGGCCAGTGAAGCCCTGGGATCTGCCTGCTTCTCCTGCCCCCTGAGGGTGCAGGTGTGCGGGCACACCCAGCTTTTTTCTTTTTATTAAGAACTTTTTAAAAATTCACTTTTACACACCAATCAAAGAGTACCCTCTTCCCTCCTCCCGCCCCTCCAGCCTCCCCCTCCCAACACCCCCCCCATCCCCTCCTACAAGAAGGTAAGCCCTCCCCTGGGGAGGTACATTTAGTAGAGGCAGGTCCAAGCCTTGAGCCCCTGCCTCAAGGCACACACCCAGCTTTTTAAGTGAGTCCTGGATTCAGAATCAGATGAAAGGGCAATGAATTTGAGAATAAAAGACATGCTACTACTACCAAGAATTCACCAAAAAGAAAAAAAAAGGGGGGGGGGGAGAGGGGGAATTTCAAGGAAATGAAAGACAATATTGTAGCTAAGATTGAAGGAAACCCCCGTAGCGTTCAATGTAACCAATGGAAAAAAGACAATCTAAGATACATTATTGGGAAGTTTCAGACTTTTAAGCATACTGGGAAAATCTAGGAAGAAAAGAAGTCAAGAGAGGCGTAGGAACTGTGGAGGCATCAGCTGTTTCAGCACCACTGAGAACAGGAAAAGGACATTTTCCGATGGTGTGTGTGCTTTTTGTGTGCCTCTCCGAAGAAGGTGTTGTTGAGTCTGTGCTTCAGCAACACGAGAGTCAAGTCAGTGGCATGTTTGGGTGTTAGAAGACATTACCGATGGGTAGTTGATGGATATGTTAAGAAATTTGGACAGCATTTTGGTTAGATACATGTTCTAAAAGGCAAATAAAGCAAGGTCAGTTATTAGCTCCAGAGGGAAAACATTCAAGAAAAATGTTACCACGCACTCTTCTTGGCAATGCATTCTGTTCACCTGGTCAGGATGATGTAAGCCTTAATTACTGTTTATCAACTGTGATGAGGCTAATTTGGGAGCAAGGGCGGGGCAGGTGTTGGGGGATGTGGCGGCAATGGTGCTGTGGGAAAGAGCTAGATCCTCAAATACGGTGACAAGATGTCAATCAATAACGTCTGGAACTGGAAATCAAGAAACTGTATAAGAATGGTATTAGAAAATAGGGAATACACAGCAGGGGTTGAGGACGGGCTGAAGATGGGTGAGAAGTGGGCAGGCTATGGCTTTTACTTGGAGCCTTAAAAATTTCATATATATATTAATTTTATTAAAATAAAATGGAAATAAAAGTAATACATATATATTCAGTGGGAAAAACACAGAATGTAAGCAAAAAGCACCCAAAAGTTATCTAGAATGTCACCCCCACAGGGATACCATTTCTTAGTACCTTCAAACGGTTCCTTCCTAAAGCACAGTTGAAAGTACTTTTAAATACTCGATATCTGGCAAAAAAATTCTTGATATCCTAAAAATTCTAAAGCAGTTGTTCATTTTTATTACTAGCTGAACCAACAACCCCCATCCCTTCTCCTCTCCTCCCCTCCCCTCTCCTCCCCTCCCCTTCCCTCCCCTCCGCCTCTCTCCCTCCCTCCCACTCCTGTGCTGCAGATGAACCCAGGGCCTTGTACATGCCAGGCAAGGGCTCTGCCTCTGAGCCATATTCCTAGCTCCAGCCAAAACTTTCTGATCAGAATGTGTGGTACCATTTACGCCCCATCTCTCCAATAGTCAGAGGAGAACCGAGGCAGTTTTTGGACACTTTTTCCTGAGCTACCTTGTTATTTTAAAAAACAAAGTCGTTTCCAGCCTCAATTTTACAATTCAGCTCTATTTAGAAGTGTAAGGATTTTTGGGAAACTAATTCATCAGGGAAATTTGCAGCATTTAAGGGAATTTCTCTATTTTTTTCTTTTTAAGAGTAAATGAATAAACACTTTTACTTTCCTTGAGCTGTTTCTATGCTCAAAAAGCATAAAAAGTACAACTTAGCCTTGATGCAGCACATTAAAAGTGCAGAATTTTGAGGAAGTTTCATTAGTTTCCTTTATTCACCAAACTAGGATTTAAGGTGAATAAAGGAAATGAACTGTCTAAAGAAATTAAAGTGCATAAAAATTTCAGAAAATATACAGTTGATATGCTCTCCTAAAGTCATTGTGTTTTTTTTTAATTAGTTTAAAAGTTTTAACATTCAAGCTGGGTGTATATTACAGTGAATCATGTATGAATCAGTTGCCAGCCTGGGATACCTGAGACTGTCTCAGGGGAGAGGTAAGTAAGTTTTGAGATTCAACTAGTATTTTCTGAACTCTCTGCAGATCCCAGTCTTTGTCCTTAATGTAGTCACTGTGTATGATCTCAGTACACTCTTGCAGTTGGTGACGCATTCATAGAGGCCTAATAGGAAGGAACAGTGAGACATCAAGTGTATTCCTGTAGGCTTGCTTGGCTTGCTTGGTTATTACTGTTGGAGTTAGAGAATTGTAGATGTCAAAGGTAATGATGATGCATTTATCAGGGGTGAATAGAGCAACTGACAACCCACAGTGATAAGCTAGGCGAGTGCCTGTAGATGACTGAGTCCTGAGATAGCACTGTGAAATTTGTCTTATCTGGACTGACCCCGCAGATATCTGCATATAACCATCACAAGCCCACAGAGTTATGAGAGAGCTCCGTGAGTACACGGAGCAGCTATGGATCAAAGCAAAACAGTCAAGGGCTATGCAGGTTGTGAAGTATCTATAATGTCACAGGTGTGGCCACAGCGCTGCTGCCCTGGAATGCTCTGAGTGTCTTGGGCAGAACGTGGGGGATAGCTTGCATGGTCTTCCTGGTGGTTGTGTTTCTGACCCTGTCGCCGATTAGAGGTTTTTCTTCGGGCCAGGGCCAAGACCTGGGACTTTCAGAAATAACTGAATTGCTGTTCCATTTATATAGATGAAGAAATTGAGCTTCGGTGAGGTCAGTTAGCTGGGGACAGCGCTACTAAAAAGAATTCTAGGTTCTAATAAATAGGATTTCAGTTCTATTACTTTCCTGTTGAATATAAATACAGATGTGATGTGATATTATGTGTGCATTTTCTGGCCTAATTCGACAGCAGAGGTGTTGCTGTGTGTGTACATATTAGGTCAAATAATAAGCTTTATTGTCTTCCTCACAAACTGCCCTATGTCATTAGTGGTGGAATTTCTAAATGATTCCATTTATTTAGAATTTACCTCTTTCCAAAAAATAGGATTTGTGACTGCATTTTGCAAATTATAGAGCTTATATGTGCTTTTTCATTATTTTGTTTTTTTTTTTTCCCCAGGCAATTCTGTCTGGTTGATACAGCAGATCAGAAAGCACAAGTTTATGGATTTGGCAACTTGGGATACTCAGCCTGTATAAAAATGTCCAGTCCTACTTAAACACCATGAACACAGGGTGGTCCCGGATGTAGATAGATTGCTAATGTATCCATTTTTGTTACGTGGAAATAGAATCCAGGGCCTTGGGCATGCTAGGCAGGAGCTACACTCTCAGACTGCTTGCAGGTCCTTCAAGGGTGTTCTCCAGAGGTTTGGGAAGAGGCTGCTGGGGAGACAACACGCCTCTTCTACACACACGCCTCCTACCCGGTTTGGCACGCACCTGCAGCCTCAAACCAGAACGGGGCGGGGCTCGACTTTGGCCATGTCAGACGTGGCAGGAAAAAAAAAAAGCAATTGCCCTTTCGTCCCCTTCCCGATAAGCAAAACATGCCGATCACTTGCCCAGCATTTGGGCATATAAAGCAGAATTCAGCATTGGAAAAGGTTTTTGGTTACGTGGCGAGCCAGGGCGCTTGACCGCCGCGGGGGCGGACTCACATACTTCTCCCCGCTTGTGAGGTCTGTGACTTGCTGGGAAAGCCCGCGAACCACACACACTCACGGCCCCCGGGGGCCAGGGTGAGCTCTCGGGATTCCATCGCAGCCCACCGCCGGAGCTCGCCACTGCGAGCCCCC